>CATKUM010000446.1:0-33802 GCA_949786405.1 Onychomys arenicola
CTACGCCAAACTGAATTAGAGTACATTGAAATAGATACTCATGACGGATAGGTAAGAGGCAGGAAAAGGAGAAGACGTGCTAACGCTCATGTACACGGGCATCTCTGTGTAGCTGTAAGCGTTTTTACACTGCTGTTTGTGTTGAGTGTATTGCCACTGGATATCTTGCACGCTCAAGTTTTGCTCAGTAGAATACAGCGAAACCCAGGTATATTCTAAAGGTATTCTGCTAATATAAGGACCCCTATGCAGGTCTGCATATACACTATAGATGTGTATATATATATATATATATGTATATTATGTCAAGAGGAGATTACACCGAATTCCACAGTTAGATATATACATCGGCCACAGGTGGCCACTATAAGTGCAGATATCTATCTTCTCAGTACACTCAGAGAACTCGCAAATTCGTTGTTTCTTTACTGCCTTCTCTAAGACGTTTGCTGCTGCGTTCTCCTATTTCGGTCTTGATGAGTTCTTGCGCGGTTTATGTGTCTGCATATTTACTATGCATTCATGCATACGTATTAGTGTAGGGGAGAAATGCATTTCCTCAGGATCCAAGCGGCTATTGGACGAGCCTTGGGGACACTAAGCGTCGTTGGTTGCAGCGACTGCAACAGGCGCGGATGCTGCTGGGACTTATTTCGTGGCAGAAGCAGCGGCACAGCAGCAATGCTAATGAGGAAAATTTGATATCCAACCATAACGCGAGCGAGCGCGCCTCCAGCAAGAACAACACTAGGATGCAGAACGAATGCTACAAATCGAGCCGCACCAGCAATTCTGTTGTTGCCCTGATCAAGAATGACAGCAACGGTGCTGCAGCATCCTGCAACAGCAGGAAAAGCCAAGGCGGTTCTAACTGCATTCTGCCTGAGGCTAAAAGAGGCGCTGGTCCCGATGTGCAAGCAGAGCGTCTTAATGCTGCAGAGGAGCTTCACCAAAGCGGTGTCTTTCTCGGTATGGTCACATACACCTTACTACTCTTGACCATACGCATTCACCTCTATACCACAAGAAGCTACTCCCAGAATCCCGTCGTGAACACATCCGTGCATGCACCCAAACAGGAAGAGGGTCAATACTAGAAAACAAATGCCCACGGGCACGGACCTCTTTCTCTATATTAATTTAGGGCTGGAAAGGTGCGCACTGGAGAGTGAGGAAACATTTCAACACATACGTATCTATTTTGAAGAAGTCTCTGCGTATAGGGATGCGACGAGTTGATCAGACGCCGGTAAAACAAGAGCGGTAGCTTTTAATTGATATTTGCGCTAGTGGGAACATGTTTGCTCTTTCCAGCAGGAACGCTTCTGCTGGGAAACATTGCGAAGGGAAAGGATACTGTTCGTGGATGCTGCCGGCAATAAATCCGTTGACAACGACACGAATCCACCACGGTCCTTGACCGCGACATGTGCCTCCGCGTATAGGTGTGCACGCGTACGTGAAGAGAGGTAGATGTACACGAATATTTCCACTTCCTTCCTTATAGGGCAATTACTCCTTGCCAAGTTGCTTGTTCGCTTACTGTAACGCCGCAGAAGGCGTGGGGATGGACAGAAGGTCCTCCACGGGAGCCTGGAGAAAAGCGCTCAGCCGTCACTATGTTCGCTTTCAGCCAAAACGGTAAACCGAGACATTACATGAATCGGACGAGAGGCCAAATTCCCTCCCTAATCTATTTTTGCGAAAACGTCGAAATAATGTAATTACTTGAAGTTACGCGCCCGTTGCCAAGTCGCTCGACAGAAGAGCAACCGCTGAAAACCCATAGCCTCTTGACAATTGCTGGGAAAAGGGAACATACTTGGCCTGCCACATTTTTACTACGTGCATCTTGTGGTCGAAACCCCACCTGGGAAGAGGAAAGCACAATGGGGTTTTTTCTCTCTTTATTTCTGTACATCACTCCAGAGAGAAAGTGTAGGGGGATAATCGTTAGGGTTGGACAGATACGCAAGAACACATAACGAAACGAGCAGAAGTACTTTGTCCAGGCTGCTGGTGGTGGTGTAATAGAATTGCCTCTCTCTATTTCTCTCATTTCGTTAACACATTCGTGGGTGACAGTGAAGAAGCCACTGCACTCCCCTACTATATATATATATATATATATATATATATATATATATATATATATACAGATAGATAGATAGATAGATAGTCAGGTAGGGAGACAGAGTTAAACAGGCAAGGATAGATTTAGGTATATATCTATATCTATATATATATATATGTATATATAAGATGGAGGCACAATGCGGTGCTGTGTTATTCCCCATATACTCTGCCATGTATGTGTGCAGCTCAGCAAGAATGAGGCAATATAAAATCGACTGCGCGTCTGTGCCTCCTAACTGTACCTGTTAACAACGATCCCGTGCGCGTCTATACGTTCCGTGTGTACCTCCGCGGGTGGGGATAACATGGTTGCACCATTTCACGTAAATAAACTGAGAGATATACGTTCTTCTGTGTCTCTGACCTCCCATTCCGCCTACTATACGGTGTCATATGAATAACAAGAACAACAATCCAATAACCAACAGCAGTACTGTGTACGGTTAACACGTAAATGTTCTGATTTGAGCAAGCATACAGATTCTTCAGTAAATATAGGAAGTTTCATCTGATCCTACTTTGCGAGCAAGTATGAATTACAAGCGGCTTCCCTCCTTGGCTTTACTACTTCGGCAGAATGAAGCCATTGTCAGACGAAGAAGTCAGAGCGAACAGCGAATTGGAAAAGGCAAGTCTGGGAACGCGGTCGGCTGGTTAAAGCAATTACAGCTGTTCAGTCGCGCGTGGAATTCGAGGCGACAAGCAGATACTCTTAAATCATTCCCCTCTTGACACGATGAACGATTTTGCAACAACGTAAACATAAGGTTTCCTTTTTGTATTTAAAGACGCTTCTTTCTGTTTGAAATGTACAAGATGTTCTGCCTCCATTAAAACATACATGTATCGCTCCAGCTGGTTGTCTCTCCTTGCTTCCTCGAAGACACATATTTTATCGAATGTCAGATTTCAACTTTACGCCATCGCCGCCTGAAGTCTCCTTAGATTTTTTTTCCCTCAGTGTGGGACATTTCCTAGTGTGTAGAACGAATTGAAACATCTACACGCCTCAACAAACGTCGAAAATGTTCTAAGGTCTCTCTGAACCAATGATGCATGTGTTTCAGCTTTATAGGCAGAGAGTCAAACATTTCCGGAAGTATCTGCAGTCGTGAACCATCTGAGCAAATTTTTGTTCGCTGTATGTGCCGAGCTCCCCATTATCTCTCCGTGAAGCAAAGCGCTCATTCCAATTACATTATTGCACCCTGAACACATTATTGTAGAAAAAGTTACACGGTTCCATCTTTACGTGGCTTTTCCAGCACGCTTCTGAGCTCCTTGTACACGGACGCTTGGGGAAGTATCAGTGTCCAGCACTACGACAATATTCACTACTGCCACGTACAACACGTTGAGAGCAAACCCACTTAAAAGTTCACGCCTTGCGACAGAGTAGAAGATTGCTATCACGTGCAAAAATATTGCCTCACTCCGTATGGTCGGTTTGCAATTCAGAGGTGCTGGTTTACTACGTCGTAAGAGACTGTACACGCTCGTGCACCCATTTGTATATATATATATATATATATATATATAAAGAAAAAAAAGCATACGAAGAGTACACACCTGAAATACGCAGTGGAAGATTCTTAATGGCAACCAAGTCTGACTCTACATGGAAAACTCAAGCAATTTGCTTCCTTTTCCAGGTGTGCGCGAATAAGCCGCTGGACTTTTGTAGAGCTATGCAGCATCACCTATTTCTTCCGTACACGGTTGGTTTTCGCTTCCTCCCTTTTCTTCCGCAA
This sequence comes from Onychomys arenicola, assembly GCA_949786405.1. Lineage (NCBI taxonomy): Eukaryota > Metazoa > Chordata > Mammalia > Rodentia > Cricetidae > Onychomys > Onychomys arenicola. Next base: position 3,888 of record CATKUM010000446.1, read on the forward strand.
TACCCGTACACACGTCGACGTGGGATTGTCTAATAGCTTGCCATCTGTGAGTTGTTACTGACTGCAAATGTCTGCTGCAGTGCCTTGATGGGCTCAAAAAAGAGACTCCTTTCCCATCGCAATGAAAGAAGACGCAGAAAGCTCGGTGCTCCTCATCACTCGGACACAGTTCCCCGCAGAATTCCACATCAGCCTACGCACTTAATTTCTCGTCACTCTATCTTTCTGTGTGTGTGTGTGTGTATCTGGATGTCTGTCTGTCCTCGTACACGTGCAGTAAGCTCACACGCCGAGGTCGGGTTTGCTACTCCATACGTTGTTTTGTACGTGTAGTGCACTATGCCTCAGGTAGTCAGTATCAGGGGTTATGCTTCGTCGTAGAGTTGTTCGCAGAAGAAATGTTTTTGCGAAATATGAAACATGCTGAGGTGCTCCCTTCTGTCTTTTTTTCCTATGGTTGAATGCGAATCACGCCGACTTAATCCTACGCACACGAGTGTAAGCCTAGGCGTGACGCCTATGCGTAATTTGTATAGCGCGCATAATGCAGCACTGATTTCACAGATCACGCTTGCGGGTGAGTACAGATTACAGAGGGGAAGGATATGACCCAACGATACTACTATCCGGTGTAGCGCTGAAAACCGAGCGTGCTGCCCATTTTGCGTATCTGGGCCTCGGGTATACGTAATATACGTGAGTTGCTTTGTGTGAAAAGATCAAAAAACAGATCTGGGGAACAGAAGTCCGCAGAGTCATAAATACATTGCCCGGTGTGTATAAATGCGCGCAGATGCCCGCTTATTGGCTCTTTGTTCCCTCGAATGTATCTCTTCATTTATCCTCGAATTGTGAGAGTAACGGGAAGTAGCACTGTGCAGAAAACAGGTGTATCAGGCTTGCGAATCGAGCAAGGAGCGCTGATGCGTTACCGACTGCTGCTGTAGCTGGTAGTCGTCTTGTTGCTTTTTCAACTTAGCACAAAATTTTGAGCTTGTGATGGTAGTTTATGCCACTGGACATCTGTAAACAGGGGAGGTTGACCACTCGTTTACGACAGCAAAACTCTTCTTAGGAATGTTGTGGAACTGAGGACAGCTATTGTAGATGGAGTAGTATCCATAATAATCGCGGGTATGGTACGAAGAGTAAATCGACAAAGACCTACACAATCTGTATAGACGTCGTTGTGTAATTGTAATACGCAAGCTTTACAACTACGCAGTTTTATCAAGATATTCTTTTCAGCGGCCTGAGAAGTACTCTTTCTTACGGTCGAGGTGACGATACCCTAAAATTTCTTTGCTGTCTTTTCACCGTCCACTTTTGTCTTCACTTTCCGCAGGGGACATGTTTTCTGTTTCACATATCTGGTGTCTAAACTTCGGATAAGCACTACTTTCCCCCAGGAACTGCATTACAACGCATCATACGTGTATCTACTGCACGTTTTTCCATTATATTTCAGTAGGTTATAATATTGAAGGAGAAGCCGAGTTCGGCTCTTCTTTTCCACAACACCAAAGTAATTGACTGGATACCTACTTCGCTGGGGACGGACTACGCGAGTAGTACGTTAGCTTGTGCGTAGTTGGTTCACTGTTGGCTCCGGTGTATCGCCATGAAGTGCGCTAATTACGTCGCATAGGCGACAACTGCGACAACTCACACACACGTCCACGCGCAAATGTATATCTCTACTCCTTTACAAGTAGACCTGTTTGTATATCACGTGTGCACGCCTTCACTTCTATGGGAACACAGTAGGGCTCGCTGAAGTGTGCTAATACGAAGAGTAATTAGCGAGGGAGTCAGCAAGGGCGCTAGCGCTGGCCAAGTTAGTTTTGATAAATAAACGAGCTTGAAATGAACGGAGAGCCAGCAGAAGGTGGTCATTCGGCTGGTATTTTGTAGTCATGTGGATGTCTGTTTCGACTGTTCGTCCAGGTCCATTCATATTATGTCGATAGTTGTGCAGTAGTCTCCCGACTCTACGTATACACACGTATGTATATATATAGATATGGGCGCTTGCAGACAGAAAGGGATACATACATGTGTCTGCTTACGTAAGTCTAAAGTTACACTTTCACGTAAACGAAGCGTTAGTATGGTTAACCGTTGCAGAGACAGAATTTACGAGCGCAACGTGTCTGCTGCTTATTTTCTTATTCATCTACGTATGTGTCTGTGTACATATGTGGATATAGATTCGCACACTGGTGTGCACGTATCACTCCGGGTGCTGTACAGGTAGATATCATCAACCGTGAGAGCACGGTGCGTACCCTGGCACGTATAATGCGTGTGTACAAGCTTGCATATATGTCTATGCTAGCACATATGTGTGCCTCTTGCTAGTTTACGGACGGGAATTCCTTCTTCTTCAGTCTGTCTGCCTCTATCTAGTATACCCGCATATACATATATAGGTGAAATGAAAGAAAGCTTGCAGTCCTTGTCGTGAATCCAAGTGAAGCCGGAGCACTCTCAGCTACTGTCCTTGATCGTCAGAAGCCACGACAATGAGCTTCTGCGCTTAAGACACCTTTGCGCTTAATAAAACAATTTTTACGTGCCAAAGACGGCGACAAAGAGTCCACCCATGGAAAAGCCAGTTTTGCTGTCCAGAGGTACAGAGTTCATTTATATATATATATATATATATATACATATATATACGCACGTCGTATAAATAGTCACGATGAAGTGCATGCGTAGATGTGTATACGTGTATGTATGCAAGCGTGCACAACGCATATATGTACATGTGTCTGGATTAACTCAGTAGCAATTTAAAATATCAGCCTTAATGCTGCAGTGTGTGGGAGAGCATTTACATTGTATAAACACTTTATTCCTCCACTACGAAAGAGCTTTCATTCTGTAGAGCCGCGTCCCAGCCAACACTACGCAAGCAACGCGTAACAGAATGAGTAACATACGTACGCGGACGTACACGAGTAAACATATATATATATATATATACATATATATATATATATCTTCAGATGAAGCCATGATCTACGCAAAAGTGTATGTGCTACGTTTGAGGCGTCTCCTTTCTGTTTCAGGCAGCGCAACACCTTCCCCCTTTAAGATGTGCGTGTGCATTTTTCGATACATGTGCATGTCAACTAAGGGATATGTCCTCGTCTCTACTTCTCATATCGACATAAGATGCTGGAAGTATACAGATGGGCGGATCTGTACGTCCCCAGCACCTCACGCATATACAGTGCTACAACGTCCTCAATATAATATATATACGTATATTTTATTAGATATATATATATATATATATATGAGTTCTTCCAATCTATCGCAAATCTATGTATACGATTAAGTGCAGATGGATGGTGGATGCATGTATTCACGCGTAATGACATACTCTAAATTGAATCTACTCCATCTTCCTGATTTGAACCAAGCGCCAGACGCGGAGGACACGAACAGTGCGAATCGTTATTTTGAAATACTAAACCTCAGAAAGAGCATGCAACGAGAAAGTTAAAAAATCTGTCCCCCTTTTCTCTTTCTCATTATTTCCATACTCTTTTTTTGAGGAAAAACGAATGGTAGGCAAACGCACGGTAGGCGAATGCACGCATACAGAAGCCATATTATGTTGCTAACTAGACTTCAGTACACCAGACTAATTGAAACGTTTTCAATGAAACAATCATATCTTATCCAGACACACGCACGCAAAAGGGCTCAATCCCCCCCCTTCCGTGAGGATTGAACGAGAGACTCCAGCAGTCGATTCTCCCGTGCTGCTCCTTAAATGTCTGGCGAGAAAATGGTAAGTGCTGCATGCATTCAGCCGTGCGTATGTACTAAAAGAGAACAAGATGTTGAACTACATAAACGCCTACAATTCAAATGACTCTTATTTTGTGTGTGTGCGTGTGCGTGTGTGAAACAAGAGTTGTCGCAGATATTCAGACAACTGATTTCGAAATACAAAGAGGAGCGAGAAAACTCCTTCTTGTCGCCGTGTTGTTGCTGCCGCTCTGGTCGTCAAGAATACAATCTCTTCATGTGCAGCCCCCTTTTATGCGCAAAAAAAGAATATGGAACATCGTGTAAGCAGCATGCGTTCCTTCCAACTTTTTTCTTCCATTTTTTCTTTTTTCCTCTTTTTCTCTTCTCTCTTCTTTCCCCCCCCCCCCCCCCCCCTTTTCCTGTTGTTTTTTGCATTTTCCTTCCATCCTTGATTTTTTCAATTTTCGTCTCTCTCTTCTTTTTTTTTTCACTTTTTAAATTTTTGTTTCTTTTATTTTCTCCCCTTTTTTCTTTTTTTTTTTTTTTGCTTTTCCCCCTTTTTAAATTGTTTTTACTTGGGTTTTCCCTTGTATTTTCCTTCCTCCCTTGATTTTTTCAACTTTCGTCTTTCTCTTTTCTTAGTTTTTATCACTTTTTAAAGTTTTACTATTTCTTTTATTTGCCCCTTTTTCTTATTTCTTTTTTGTTTCCGGCTTTTCCCTTTTTTAATCTTTTTTCGATTTTTCCTTTTTGCTTTTTTTTTCAGTTCTAGTTTTCCTGTTGGCTTTGCGGAATTTCCTCGGGTCATGCCCTACTTTCTCTGAGATATTTTATTGTAAGAGTTAATTTTCTCACCTAGTTCATGTCTATAACAATTGCTGCGAGACTTCTGAACTCCGAAACGATGTCCGCCGCGTTCTCGTAATTCGCTTGCAGCGGCGCTGGATAAATCATGTGCGGGAAGTATATATAAAAAGCATCGCCCCTCAAATACAAATGATCCGTGTAAGTGGAAGATGCGCAGGGCGATGCTGGTGCGAACGCGCACACAAGAACATGCGTATACATATACACTATCATATGTATTCTTCCACATGTTCACATATAAGACCATCTGTATACAAATACATACAGAGGCTTTCGTAGTCATGCTATGGAGACATAGATGGAGACGGTCCGGTAGGGAGGAAGCGAGAAAAGATGCAAGAGTTCCCCATTCTCTCGCATTCTTTCAAGCAAACAAATAGCAAGCGTAGGAAACACGAAGACGCACAAGAACGCACGGAAAAATCCAACCCGAACAGACATAAGTGCCCCTTCTTTCCTAATTCGCACTGCCAGTGCTGCGCGGGCTTGCACAGTTGAGTAGCCCACGCGCGCATTTCCTTCTTCGCAAAAATGTATCTGTAGGCGCGGTGCTGCATGGGTCAGCAGTATGTATATGTAGAGAGATGTATGTGCGATGCATGTAGTAGCTGTACGCATGCAAGAAAGACACATGAGGATGAAATAGAGATAGGGAGACAAGCAGGAGTAAAGAGAAGAAAACCTCTAATTGTAGCATTCCATTAAAGCACCCCAGCGGAAATGCATAACCAGATGATGTGTACACATGAAACACTCACCGACAGAAGAAGAAACAGATCCACCTACACACGCAGAATTATTGCACAAGAAATAAAAGCAAAGCACGAGGGCCCCTCGCCTGCGTAACCTCCACATACACTGACATAGATACACATAGGAAACAAATCTACAGAGACGTAAACATAGAGAAACAGACGCCTACGGGTATAGGAAGAAAGAACATATCAGATAAAGGCAGAATACGCACAGGTTCATACAAGAGAGTTGTTAACAAGTATAGACATATACAGGTATATATGCACAGAAAATACACATCCACATTTCATTCTCTCTATATATATAGAGTAACGTTTCTAAGTTCAGCGAATGCTTTTCTCCTGGAATTGCAGCTTGCGCGGGTGGTCATATGTACGGTTCATCAGCGCCATACCACCGCATGTATATAAAAATATCTATTTCCTTCTGCATATTCTGCCTTTTGTCACCGCAATCCACACGACCTCTCGCAGCAGAGAAAATCCAGCGCCAGCAGCAGAAATGTAGGAGAGAGAAAGCCACAACAGTAGCCGTAGGAAGCTGCACCTCCGTGTGCAGCACACTTTGCTTGGTTTTCAAGGTACATGTGTAAATACAGAAGAAATAAAGAAAAAGGTTGAGTGTTCGGGATGTCAAATGCCCGATTACGGTTGTAGAAGACGCAAGCGAAGACCCTCAGTTCTGCGAGGTCTTCCTACCACTCTTCTCTCTTCCCATTACTCCTCCTGTAGCAGCAACAGTCGCCTTCTCACTGTCGCAGCAGCAGCAGCACCAACAGCAAAAACATGTGCACTCGGTACATACATGCACAGCGGTGGTGATCGCTGTCGTTCGTCATTTTGTCCATGCTGCTGCAGCAACAACAATACCGCAGCAATAGCGATTAAAACCGCAGCAATAGAGATCTCCACTTCAGCAGCAGCAACAAGAGCATCCTCATGCATGGGCGGGATGCATGAATGCGTCTGCGTCACTGGTGCTCCGCACGGGTGGAACCTCCCAGCAACTGCAGCAGCAGCAAGGGTATTTTCCGGTATTTCCTTTTAAAGCGGAGTAGCAGCGACAGTGGGAAGCGATTGATTCGAGGTTATGCTGCGTTATGAGAAGGGGATGCTCCCCCACTTCCCCCACCGAACTGCTGAAGATTAGCAGAACTAGAAGGGGGGGGTGGGACAGCAAAAGGATTTGTAGCTGCTTGGATTTTCGGTGGTTCCCTGCGGCAACAACAGCAGCATAGGCTTAGCACACAACGTTAGATAGAAAAAAGAAATTCGAAAAGGTGTAAAGCAATCGGAAGCCGCTGGACAAACAAGTGCAAGAGGATATAAAAATGTGGAGAAGGCAAAGATCAAAGAAGGTGAAGGGAAAGGAAGGTGCATGCAGGAAACGGAATAATGAGTGGTCAACGACGCAGGAGGCACAAGACGAGGAGAGAAAGACGAAAAAACATAGAGAGAAAGCGAAAGGAGTAAAATGAGGAGAGACGTGGAAGAGTGGTATCAAGGGAGAAAGGCAAAAGAAGACTACGACAGAGAAGGAAAAGGAGGAAACTGAAGGAAAAAGACAAAGACTCAAATGGTGAGGACAGAAAAACTATAAAAGCACAAAGAAAGAAGTTTGTAAAAGAAAAATGATGATAACGAACATATCAATCACCTTCTCTCTCTTTGGAAACGCGTAGGTCGTTGGTATGCGGAGGCTGGCATGGCAGGAGTTACAGACTCCGTAGGGCGTGGGTAGGATCCACTCATACGGCGGGGGAGGGACAGGAGAGGGGCGCCTGGGTACCCGTTGCCACAGAACGCTGGTTGTGATGGACCGAAGCCTGCGAAAAAAAAAGGAGGGTATGATAGATGAGGTACCGCTCAATGAAAGAAACAATAGACAACCAAGTGAAGAAGATTGACACGTTAAAAAAAGAAGTGCCCTTTCACGTCCTCGAGAAGAGGGAATGCGAAAAAACAAAGTTTACCCTTCATTTGACAGGTGTATATGAGAAAAGTGGTGTCGCCAAGTCTCTTACCTCCGTGACAACCGTGCTGTATATAGGGCGACGTACACACCCAAAGATATGTGAAAAGCGGCAGTTCAAGGCTGTATACACATGTACCATGACCGGGCAGAGTTTCAAGTAGGCAAGCAAGCAAAAGGCAAACAAAACCATCATTCAAAAGGGTATGTCCTGCCTCGGTACTGCCGCAGCGTTGTATGTATACAAGCAAATCCAGATTAGAGAGGGATCTATAACCATATGGTGCGCTTCCAATATATGTGTCATTGATTTACCACTGGGCACGGTTGAAGGAGCTAAGGGCGTAGGTGGTCTGCTTCCTGCTTCGAGAACATCAGTTGCCTGTGACGCTGCTGCTTCCTGCGGTCCTCTCTCTCCCACGTGCAGAGCGGATGCTGGTCGAGAAGGGGGGGGAGGTGGTGCTGATGCGAAGTGTGGTGGAGTTGAGGCGCCACCTGCTGGTGGTGGTGGTGGTGATGATGGATCTGACCCCGAGGGCGGTGGGGGTGGGACAGGCGGCGATGTACTCGCAATGATTCCTCCTCCCGTGTGCAGCGGCGTTAATAGCGCGGTGCTGCTGGCGCCTCCGCTTGTTGTTGGTGGTGGTGGTGGGGTCCCCAGGGTGATGGAGGACATCCCATCTGTGGCGATCATTTGCTCCTGTGAATAGGCAGAGGGAGGAGCCGGTGGAAAAGAAGCAGCAGCTGAATTTCCTTCGTTGCTAACGAGGATATCGTCTTGAGAGCCACGTCTGGAGTCCGGATCACCAGGGGTATTGAAGGGAGAAGAAGGCGGTGGCGGAATAAGGGGGGGAAGGCCAGAACCAGAACCTTTACGTTCGATGGGGAAAGGAGAAGTGGAAGCACTGGTAGCAGCAGCAGCAGCAATAAAGGAGCGAGCAGAAGGTGGAGAAGGAAGAATGCCAGGAGCAGCAGCCACACCTGTAAGAGCAGTCAGCAGCGGTGGGTTGCCACTCTCGCTCTGGCCAGGGACGAAGGGAGGAGAGGAAGTTCCACCCGAACGGGCGGCAGCAGGGAGAGAAGACACCCCATTCATGGAAGAGTCGGCAGAAAGAGAAGTTTCACCAGCGGTGAGCATAGAAGAAGCTGAAAGAGGAGCACCAGATGTAGAGACGGAAGGCGGAGGACGCACAGTAGCCCCGTTCGGCAGCGGAGGAAAGAGAGCAGTGGACAGTGAGGGAGGGCAAGCAGTAATAGCAGGGCCACTGAAAGGGGAGGACAGCAAAGAGGAGGGGGCAGCAGGCACAGCAGGAGGGGAGGGAGGAGAGGTCGGTGGAGAAGGAAGAAGCGGGGCAGTGGCAGATGATTCAGTCTCAAAAGCAGAAGCGTCAGCAGGACGGAAATGTGGAGTGAATGCCGCAGGTGTAGAAGATGCTGCAGACCCGGCGGCAGAGGTGGGGAAGAGCGATGCAGAAAAAGAAGCAGCAAGAAGAGAAGCGGGGCGCTGTGAGGATTCAGCAGTAGAACCAGGGCGAGTGACAAAGGGAGTTTGCGAAGAAGTCAGCGTCTCGGGGTGATCGTTGGAAGTATTTTCTGCCTTTTCTGCTGAGCGGGAGAAGACCTTCGATTCGGAGAGAAAGACACCCCGAGGGACAAGCGTCGTGAGTCTCTGATAGCAGGTTCAGGTGCTGCTGGTTCACCAAAAAGATCTGCAACAGATCTTCGCGCTGCTTGCTGCTTCACTGGTGAAAAGGCTTTCTCTTCCGATCCTGCTGCTGAGAATGCTCCCTGTGCTGGTGTCCTATCTGCTGGCGACATCTCTGCGGCGAATGAAGTTTCGGTGACTGCTCCTTCTACCTGCCCTGTCTTCTGCTCTACATCTCCGTTCAGCAACTCCTTCGGTTCCGCACTACTCCACGTTGCAGCCCCTGTGAAAGTCGGTGCTGCAGCTGCAAGGGGGGGGGGACCTGCTGCTGCTGCAGCCGCTTCTAGGGGGACGCCTTTCTCGTCTGCTCTGGTCTGCTGTGGCGCCTCGGACGGTGGAGCGAAGAGGTCTGCACACAAAGAGAAGAGAGAGTCGGGTTGTACGAGCTCCATACAGAGAAGTAATACATACAAAGAGGAAAATAGAGAACAGCAGACAAAACAGGGAAAAAAAGGTGGGAGGAGAAACGATTGAGCGCATATACATACAGCAGGGTCTGAATGAATGTCTATATCCCCTATGGAGACACACAGACGTGACACCGTTAGGCTTACCTGCTCGGCTGGATTCGGGGGCTGAACCAGCTGAAGCATGCGAGCTTCGAATATCCCGTTCGTCGAGTATGCCACGTTGGCTGCTGCTCACGCTGCTGCCGCTGCATGCATCGCCGGTGAAAAGCTGATTCACAGCCGCGCTGATGGGGCCCAGGGCTTTACGGAGGCCGTCGCTGCGATTCAAGATTCCCTTCTCTGGGGAGAGAACAATCTGTTGGCACGCGTCTCCGACTTCGCGCGTGAGCACCAGCTGCGCATGGAAGTCGCCGTGCTGCAGCAGCAGCTCAGGCAGCGATTGCTGGATATTGAGCAACTGCCGCACCAACCATGGAAGGTGTCTTTCTGTTTCGCCAAATGAAGACAAGGCGAGAGTAGCTGGTGACTGCTGTGGGGGTTCGGAGACCACCGCCATCGCCTGAGGAGGCATGAGCGAGCCGATATCTTCCGGTTTCGGGACTGCTGCGGGGGGGGGGGGACCGCCCGCTGCTGCCGAATAGGGAAGAGAGCGTGTTGTTCCTGAGGTGATAGAAAGAGAAGCAGATGCCGTCAGCTGTGCCCGTGGAGGGGGGGGGCCAGCCACCGGAAACGACAGACCTGCTGTAGGGCGTGAGGCGGGGATGCCTGTCACTGCTGCAACATTAGGAGGGGATGGGGGAGGCCCTGCTGCTGTTGCACAAACAGGAGACGACCGACCTGCAGCTGCCGCTAACGCTTTTTCGTACACCTCGCGCTCACATTGGGCTCGATGACGTCCGAAAAGAGCCCGTAGCTGCCGGGCTTTGATTGCCGCCATTGTTTCATTTATCGTCTTTGTGTGCGCCAGGAATGTCGATTGCAGTTGCTCTACCTGCATGCATTCACATTGTGCAGGTCTCTCTCACTGATGCCCCGCAGGTGAAGCAGAAGCACATGCGATCTCTTCAACGAGACAGCAGAAACAGCACCAGAAAAAGACCAGCAACGACTGCAGCACAAAACGCACTTCTCCAAGAGGAAGCAACAGATCGCAGACTCAAAAAAATACCATGAACAGCAGCAGCAAACACTGTACCGTCGGCAATAAAGATCGACTCCACACAATGAAGTTTTCGACGATAACAGCCTCTTATGACCAAAAATCACATAGAATTTCTGCGGACGAATACAAGAAAAAAAGAAGACTAAGGTTTGCATTCTCACTTTCTCCACGTCAACGAACTCATGCATATTGATTAGTGAAAAATAAAGGTGCACGCATGTCACTCCTTAAAGGCGCTGGAGGCCACTTAACAAATTTTCGTCGTACATGCCATGCATGCAGCGTATAGTCTCTCTAGATTTTCTTTTGAAACGTTCATTCCATAAACAGATGCTCGGTATCCTTTATACTAGTCAAGACACTTTCCAGCACCAATTCCCTACTGGTTGTGTGCAGCAGTGCTGCACGCACATATCATTCACCTTCTTCTGCCTCGAAAACGTCTACTCTACTGCTGCCACTCGTTTATCTTTGCTGCCACTGCCGTCTCCTCATGCTTGCTGCTATGCGTGTGCGCCTGACGCCTCCTGAGTAAATCTTTAGGTGATTTTCCTGCTAAAACAATCTTCAGACACATATACTCACAAGACAGACAGGTAGTCCTCTCCGTTCCCACATGTACGTACCTGGTGCCTCGTCCCTGTCAACAACAAACGATATGAAAAGTTATATATCCCTGCAGGCAAACAATATCTCCTCTCCTTCGGCAGAGAGATACATATACATATACATGCATACGCCTTCCATAACATGCACGGAAGGAAATTGCAGATATCCTAAAGAAGCTAAATTAGATTTGCGTCCCTAGTTACTATCTCCCTCTAGCCGCCTGATATAAGTACATACTCATAGGGATAGTTCGTCAAGACACAGACGGCTGACGTCACATCCAAACTGTATTTCTTGTGTAAAAACTCCTATTCACTCACTGTCTCAACAGCCGTGCCTGGATCAACCTTCTGCAGCAAATGCCTGCACATACACACATACACACACACGCCAAACAGATTCCATCTTCGTACATTTGTCCGTCACGCAGCGAGATATCCACATAAAAAACCTCGGCCTATATGAGTCCACCAATGCAAAACGCTCCTGTTTATATATATGCATAGATGGAAACATATACACGTGGACATATCTGGACAGGAACAAGTCTACATACGAGAACATATTGAGCAGGTAGATGAACACATGTACACGTACGAACGTGCAACTCAAAATATACCGAGATTTGCGAATACGGAGACACGAGTCAACGCAAGTTTTATATATATATATATATATATATATATATATATATATATATATATCAGACGTGTGCATGGTGTGCAGTGTGGTATGTAGACATCCACATATGTAACTCACATTAATGCACAGGCAAAGTCTCTGTTCTTTTCCTCTGGACCTTACATGGTGAGTTTCAGTATAGCGAAGTTCGAATCGACTTGGTGAAGGCTGTTGCTTTCGAACATGGCGCTGTAGCTAGCCGCAGCTTCCTGCAGTTTGCATTCATACAGGCGTTGTCCCATCTCGACGGATTCAATGCGTCGCTGCACTCCATGTAGCGCCTGAGTGACCTGCTGCTGCTGCTGGCTTATCTTCTGCAGTAGCCCGATAATCTGTTGTTGCTCTGTTTGTGTCGCCGGTCCCGCACGCTGCCCTGCATTGACGTTCATCGCCGAATATCCGAGGATGCTCGCTATCGTGCCTTCGAGTTCCACAGCTCCTCCTTCTCCTCCAACAGCAGCAGCAGCAGCGCCACGACCAGCGAGAGCTGGAGGAGCACCTTCCGCTTCGATACCCGGCGAACTGCCATCAAAGAAACGGCCTTTAAGGGCTTCGCAGAGAAAGCTGGTTTTTCTGGTCTGAGTAAGAAGCCATTTGATTTGTCTGTCATCCAGCAGGGCATTCACGGTCGCTAGAGCGCTGCAGTCGATGTCGTTTAAATCTCCGTACGAGCGTCGGCGGCAGCAAAATGTGTACGCCATTGCCGACAGGAGCAGCTGCAGCAAAAAAAAGAAGCGGCCGGTTATTAAGCGGCAGAGCAGCAACACAGAGATCATCCAGACTGCGGCTAGCCACAGATCCGGGTACTGCTGCTGAAACTGTTGATTTCGAGCTGCAGCGACATTCAGCATCTGTTTCGCGCGACGTTCTGCCTGGATTCTCATCCCCTTCAATGCACGCCAACTCTCCTGAAGCATCTCCTCCATGGCTGGTCGATGCTTTTCGTAGAGACTGTACACACCCTTTTTTAAGCTATTCCAATAAGCAGGGATAGGAGTCGAGTGCAGAAACATCCATACTGGGAGCTTGCCATCCCACCTCTTCATGGCTTCCGTAGTACACCAGGAATGGCAGTGACGCCCCAGCACAGCCTCTAGACTGCTCTCGTTATCTGTGCTCATGCACCGCGAACCTGCTGCCGGGTTCTCTGGAGTACCTGAGAACAGATGCATGCACAACACTGAGACTTCGCCTGAAACGAAATGAAAAAACAAAGAACGCCAACATACCTACATGCATTAGACAAAGATATTGAGTGCCACGTTTTTGATACATAGATCGCACATTCCTGTATAAACCGAGACAGACATCAACAAACCTGCGTGTGGTGAGAATCATGAACGTGTGCATCTACTGCTTCTATAAAAACTCTGCAAACCGTCCTCTGCGTGTCGAGAAATCTAAAAACACGTATCTTCCCCACCAGTTCGGTCGTACGCAGAAGCTTTATGATCAACGTCTCGCCACAGTGAAAGGTCTTCTGGCTCTCCACTTGGTGTATATCCCTCTGCTTCTTTGACCACCACGCTAAGCTGCTGATCAGGTTGTGCCGTCTCTCTCTCAACCGTCTTCCTTGGAATTTCATCCTCTGGCTGCTTCTCTTCCTCCTGCTCCTTCGAGAACTCCTGCTGCTGTGGTTGCTGCGGCTGGCGATGCTCCAGTTCACGTTGAATTCGATAAGCGGACTCCTCTTTGAAAGGAGCATGCATAGGCTTCGTTGAAGGGCCGAGCGCTTGATTGCTGGCTCCTTCCTCCGAACGTGTCTTTTCCGTACTGTGTGGCTGCGGCACGAGGGGTTGACGCACCCGCTGCGGAACGGCAAAAGAAGGTTCATTGGTTGATTGCCGCTCCTCCTTGAATTCTTCCGAATGGTGCAGCTTCCACGAGTCCCTTCTTTGCTGTTGATCCTGTGGAGGTTGCGTAGGCAGTTGGTAGTTCTGGTGGTTGGCGTCTCGCTGAGGTTGCTGTAGAGAAGAACGCTGTTGCTGTGGGGTTTCAGTCACGGTTCGCTGCGGATGCTGGGGAGAGGAAGACCGACGGTGGGGCTGTTGCTGCGGTGGCGGTTGCGGTGGTCGTCCAGGTCGGCGAGCAAAGTTTTCTTCTAAAGGTTCCTTGGTGTTAGGAAGTCTCTCGTAAGCAGGAATAGCACCTGTTGAGGGTGAATATGCTGCTGCCTTTGCTTCTTTATGGGATTCTTGCTGTGCTGCTTCAAATACTACACGTGACGGCACATTATCCTGCTGTGGTCTCTGCTGTACGCCTGGCCGCGTCAACACATTGCCGATCGACAGATGGTCGCTTGCGGGATATGCTTTCTCGTCTTTAACTCTCTGCCAGACGGGTTCTTTTTCTTCTTCCACTGCTGAGGGTCTATTCTCCGTGGCGAGCGGGTAGACCGTCACAGGAGATACCGGTCTTGTACGCTCATCTGTTATTCCGCCATTGCCTTCTCTTCCCGTCTTCTCGACCATTGTCGCAATTGGCTTTGTGTCTTCCACGATTGCATCTTTCATCATCTGCGCTCCGGCGTCTTTCACCAACTTCGCTCTGGCGTCTACGGCAGTTGATGTCGTGTCCTTCTCTGTTGTTGTCTGGCGTCCTGTTTGTTTATTCACTGGAAGTCTCATTTCTGTTGCTGACGCACTTGCTGTCTGCTGGCTAGCTGAACTTCCTGCTCCCTTCTTTTCTTCAATTTCATCTCGAGAGGCTCGCGCAACATGCGCTATCGGTCCCTTCATCACTGGTGGGATTCCTGGCTTCGCAACATTTTCCTTCACTGCTGTTGGTAGGTTTGCTTCCAAAATTTCCTCGAACACCATGCGTAGCCGTTCGCGGCTACTCACTTCCTTACAATATTCTTTAGAGTCCCTGCCGTTTCTTGCTGCTGCAGACGCAACAACACGACTTCCTCCTACTGGAACCACCGGCGCTGCGCCCATTGCAATAGAAGACCCTGTCGTACCAGCAGCAAAGAGAGCTGCTGCAGTTCCCAAAACAGGAGGAACCGCTGCTGCTGCTCCGATGAAAGAAGGAGTCGCTCTGACGAGTGGCCTGATAAGCAGTTGAGCTGCGGACGAAGCTACAAGCGGCGTATCTAGTCCGACAGTAGCTTCCAAGGAGATAGAGCCCGGCAGCAGTGCCGCTGCATCAACACTCCTTCCCAGAAGGCTGGACGAAAGGGCAGAAAACTTCACAGCTACATCTTCATCTAAAGTAACACGTTCGGTAACTGTGTCGTCTCCCTCTACCCGAGAACCTGCAGCGTGCGTACGTACACCAGTGACCTCTGAGGCAGCACTTATCTGGCTCTTGTCATAATCAGCGACTGCAGCTCCACCAGGAGAAGGGTTGTCAACAGACTCGGTGACTTCAGCAGTAGTACCAGTTGACGGATGCGGGGTAAGGTGTTTGGAGGAAGCTGGAGGCGTTGTTGTAGCAGACACATTATCACCAGGAGCCAGCAAAGTAGCATCGGGTCTTTCTACAGTGGAAGTGTCGGCTTCATGCTTATGTCTCTCATATATTCCACCGTTTCTCTTTGTGCTACCACTACTGTGGTGTGCTGTAGCCAGAGGAGCATACTGCATTCTAGTCTTTGCGGGTTCACCCGCGTCCGCCCCTGCTCCTACAACTTTCGCTGACGGCACTCCGGCCTCTGCCGGGACGGTCGCTATTTGGCCGAAGTCTGCTTTAGAGAGCTGGACCGAAGAAGAAGGAAGCCGGCTTTCCCTCCTCCCACGATTTGCAGTTGCCTCTATATTTTCCTCCACTTTAATGTGCGCAACACTCTCCACTGCCTCGTCTTGTTTCGAAGCGGGAACAAGCAGCCTCTTCAAAATTTGAGCAGAACGGTCTGGCACTTGTGCACCACTGGGGCGCATATGAGCAGAGACGTTCTTTGCTTCATCCTCTTGGAAGTACACGGTTTTTCGCCCTTTTCCCGGAGTGAGCAGGCTCAAGGCGATGTCTTCGGCTGCTATCTCACCTCCCGTTGGCCCCTGTGACGGCCGCGAACCCGCGTGGTCACCAGAAAAGAGTTTTTCAACCTCTTCGTTTGCTACATTCTCTTCTGTTCTGACTTCATCTGCTACGAGACTGTCCTCTTCGTCTGCACTCCCTTGAAAAAGCTTCTCTTTGTCGTCTCCCTTTTCGTAGTCTTCGTCTTCTGTGCTCAGTTCCTCTTCAGCAACTGGCTCTTTTGCTCCCCGTCCGCGTTCTCCTGCTGTCCATTGTTCCTGAAAAACTTGCTGGACGGCTCCGTCTGCAGCATCATCAGTTTGCGAGTCTGCGAGTAGACGCTCAGTACTACCAGCCACAAACATTTCTTCGTCTCGGGGAAAAACAGAGAGTTCACGCCAGTTCTTCAACAACTGTGCTGCGTCATCTGCAGTGGAAGGCTGAGCACCAACAGAAATTACTACACCGGATACCTCTTCGTTATTAGATCCACTTTCGCCGGTACTGTCTGTTCCGCTGTTTGTTCCTCCGTCAGTCTCATCTGCGACTGGCGGTCGCCCGACGTTGTCATCGGCTGCAGCGTAGCTTTGCAGGTCCAGTCTTTTCTGTCGCTTCTTCTCACCAGATTTTTCTCCTTCTTTTTTTTCGAACGCTGCTACCCAAGGCTTAGGCTCATCATCGAGACGCGACTGCGCTACCTGTGGTTCGTCCGTGACAGTGTTTATACGCATGAAGACGTTGCGATTGGCGGCATTGACATCCTCCTGATTCTCTGCTTCTCTAGCAGGAGCAGCCGAGGGCAAGTCTTCAGAAGATCTCCTGTAAAATCTAGCATGCGACACCGGAGTGTAATCAAACAAGTGTTCAAGGGGATCAGAAGAAACCAGATTTCCTTCGTCGTCCAGTAGATCAGCGAGAGTTCTCCCTGCACGAAGTTGCCTGAACGCTTCTTGAATGCGAGCCTTCCGTTCCTTGGTGTCTTGCATTGATGCCGCTATACCACCAAGGTGATCTACCTCCTCCAGTATATTCTCTATTTGGGGATTCGGCCAATCCCATGATGCACTCAAAACGCGTAGAACGATCGGGTCCTGCAACCGAACCACTCCAAATTCTTCGAACAGGTGTGCACATATCAACGTGTACTCAAAAACGTGAAGACACGGACAGCAGACACGAAGACATTACTGGATATATCTGAGAAACTGCCTGAGTTGCAATCATCATCGCGCAGGGATTGAGTAACACGAAGTACGACTGAAAAACAATACCACATCTGAACGCGTTACATCTCTTACCTTTAGAAAGGAAATTGGCCGGGACGCTTTTCGTGTTCGCTATCAAGCGCAGAAAGCTTAAGTGTCAACCAATGAAACGGGCACTACCCAAAAGAATGCTTTTCCTCATATATTTCAATGGACACGTATGGCCATAATACCGTCTCTCAATCACTCGCGACAGATGTACACTTAAACAATGCAGCTCCACACACAATTGATAGAATCTGGAAATACAAGGTAGTTATCAACCCATACTTACCTTTAGGCACCACGGATTCTCAGCAGCGACGTATACATATGTATAATTGTACACAGTTATGGCCACACACATGGAGAATAACCACAAAAGAGTACACCGAGAACAATAACTGTACGCGCATATCGATATGGTCGCAGACACATCACTCACGTTTCTACCAGATACCCACCCAATTCTGCTGGCAGAAACGCACAGAAATGCACGATATACCCTTATAGGCTCACACGGGTCTGCACAAAAGCGAACAGACCCTATACAATTCGGGTTCTCGGGTTCATCCTCTAGATGCGTAGACAAAACGAGGTTGGGTGGATTCTTACCAGGGTCGGTATGTTGGTGCAGCTGGTGGCAACGAGGAAGTAGATAAGACGAGAGTAGAAGTTCCAGTTAGAAAGTGGTCGCGCAGCAGGTGTAGTTTCAGCAGTAGTGGAGACATTATTTACACAAAAGGTAAGGAAGCACAGATTTACCACGAGGAGCATCTTACTACGCATGAACACGGGAAAGAAAGAATAGGCGGAATGAGGTTTCATCCCTCGCCCCCGTAGAAGAGGACGGGTAAACGACGCCATAGTGGAAGACGTTGCGGGTCCACGAGTCAACCACGAGTACAGGAATGAAACGTCACTCTCAGGACACGCAGATAAAGGGGTGAAGCTGAAAAGGAAGAAAAGATCTTAGAGCAGGAACGCGAAACTCAGATGAAGCAAACGAATTAACTTAGACAAGCACCCGCAACTTCACAAATATGCTTAAATACGTGATAAGTTTCTCCACGAGGACGTTGAAGACGTCTGTGCAGATGGTCAAGACGCGCTTCTGCGTTATGATCTCTTCAAAATTTGCTGTCGGGATTTTCTTCCTCCTGGCACAGCGTCGCTTCGCTTGTTCCAGCCTTTGCGACACTAAAAGACTCACACTCCCTAAGATCAACGCAGCTAGCCTATGCCATGCAGCCAAAACTGCGTTGTGTCAACTGGACGGGCAAAACACGTGACCCTTGCTCGTTGTTGGTGTCGAATGTTTCCACAGTACAGACGTACACAACGTCGTCGACACATACACAGGTACCTACGAAAAGATAGCACGAAGAATTGATGGGTGATATAGATAAATCTGACACCCGGTTCCCGCGAGAGGCAACCGGGTGTCTAAAGAAAGACGTCTGCTGAGACGCCGGCATACGCGTTCAGTAGATCTATACCTTTGTTTTACGAGAATCTGATAACTCCCGATGGTAGCAGACATGAGTAGGTCGAGTTGATTAAGTATGACGTGCAGCACAAAATGATTGCCTCTAATTGTTATGGAAGACGTGTATCTACGCTACCTGCACGTTAGGCCATCAGCCTAGGACAGATGACTAGCCACTGCGTTGGTGATGCTCGGTTGTGACGTCGGTGTTTGAACAAGTCACGCAAGCGCGAGGAGAAGAGAGGACGCTGGCTAGCCAGCCGTCCACAAGAATAGACGGAAGCCGCAGAGTACTGACGCTGCCACAGACAACGCCAGCAGCCAACACAAACGAGGCCTCGGCTCTCCACAGAGAACAGTAAAAGTAAACACGTATGCCGGATGATAAAAGCAAGTAGAGCCAACCGACCGGCACTTCCAGATAACGCGCTGCAGCGCTATAAACTACGCCGCAGCCCCTAGTGGCATCTAAAAAAGAGTGACAAGAAACACTGCCGCCGCACCTTTTGCTTACATACACCCTCTCCACGGATGTAACGTTGATAAAAGATGACCACACGTGAGGGGAATCGACACCAATTAAAACGCTGTAGTCGACGAGACGAACGCGCCGAGAGGGACGAAAATGAACTGGGAAACCGTAGGAAAGGGGAGAAAGTCACGTAACCAGATTAACCGCAACATCTTTTAAGAAGAGCATTCTTCTGCGGAGCAAGCTTATAGGATAAGTTAAACGTAAACTACGAGGGCATGCAAGGTAGCTGGTAGCCGACGGGACGTATACGCGGGCGGGATACGTAATTCGCAAAACTATGTGCGATTAAGCGAGAAAAGAGGATACGCAGAAGCGGGACTATGTGAGGTTACGCCAGGACAAAATTTCCTAGAGAAATGGGGAAACGCGAAAGCGTATGATGGACAAGTACGGAGCAATAATACGGTTGGAAATAATGCGTTGCCACGTACTTCCGTAGCAGCCCACACACCGATTGTGTAGGAAAAAAAGAACGCAAAAGAAATCGGTCCTCCACCGAGCACAGCCGGGTAAGTTCCTACATGTTTCGGCAAATATTAGGAAAAGAAACGGAAAAAACGAAAAAAACTAAACAACATTCGACAAAAAGAAGACAAATGCCTGTCAACAACCGGGGACAGACTCATCTGCTTTGGCCAAAGCCCACCGCTTGCACAAAAAAATGACAGTCGACATCGGAAAAGAGAGTACTGAAGAACAGAAGGGAAACCTGCACCCGATAGAGAAGTCATGGCCATTGTTTTTTGGTAGACGAAAGGGAATTATGTTGTTTGCTAGCTCACGATTCTCGAAGTGGTGGACACAACGGACAGGCGGGGAGGGGTCTGAGGTGAAGAAAAGCGCAGCGCACATTTCGCACTACATTGACTGACGTGGAGGAGATAATACCAGACAATCGAAGGCAAAAGATACGCAACAAACGCACAGCATGCTAACTTACAAGAACTAAGGTGGTGTTCATTTGGAAGTATGTAGAGAATACGTAGTTACGGGAGATAGCCTGTGTGGAGGCGTCAGGGGACATGATATCGAGATACTGTCGATACAGACATGAGAGATCTTTGGTGGATTATATAGGGGAAGCTAATGTTTCCTGACTCAAGCTCTCAAGTGGCCAGCTGCATGTTGCACGGAGTAGGTGGTGACTCCCAATCCCTGAAAACATGCGCTTGAAGTGCAGTCTCTCGCAGCAGTATATTTGTATACTAAATCATATAACGCGGGCAACCATATGCACATTGTCCTAGAGATTATTAATGCGTCTGCATACGGCAGATGTGTTGGTATACACGAAAGGCACGTGAAAAGGCCGAAGCGGATAGTTACCCCCCAACGTGTCACCCGGTGACAATATCGGACAGACAGGGTCGTGCGATCGGCTTATAATGTAAGTCGCATCATCTGCAAATGTAACCTTTTTAGGCATAAGTATACACATATTTCATGAAGCAGCGAAGGTTCAGGAATACCATCACCTGCTCACGCCTGATTTGGGTGTTGAGGGTTCGAAGGAAAGGACTAATCATGGAGCGATGCCCCGCCGCATCCGGCAAGGGACACACGCCACGCGGCAAAAAACTTTCTTTGGACTTTGTCTCTGTATACTAGGAGGTATCGTTTTCTTGAAATGGAACGGTCAGGCTGCCCATTCCTGAGTATCCTTCACATCGTAGATGAAGGTCTCCTAGAATTCCTACCAACTGGTGGAGGACACGAGTGGAAATATACCGACCTTATGTACTACGCTTAACGTGGTGACAGTCATAGAGGTAATTACACTGGGCACAGACGGGACATGACACACTTTGATGAGGTGTAATGCTACAGTGGAAACAATGTGCGTGACAGTGAACGACTTAAACACATGGGCACTTCTTAGGCAAGTATACAGGGGGCCGATATTTCTATGGACAGATCCGTATATACATGTACGTACCGTATGAGTAGGGAGACGGCGCGTCTGCGGTCAGTGTCTTTACGCGCATATACATTGCATATATATACTTATGAAGCCGCTTCGATTTGGAGAACCGCTGTGCACACGGGGAGAACACATGACTGGTCTTTCCTGCTGTTAGTATAGCATGAATAATGTGGGGCGGAGCACACAGCGTCGCGTAAAGAGAAGAAACAAAAGATTTCGCTCAAAAGTATAACAGCAGGTACTCTTCGGGCAGAATGAGAGTTGGCACCGAGGGAACGCTATGTCCTGGCCCTAGCGTAACTCATATTTTCACCTGAAAGGCAGCATGAAGCCGCAGTATTCTATTTCCCGCGATACAAGCGCTGCATTCTAGAGAATATGATACCCCTCCGCACGTGGCGAGAGAGGGTGTCCGCGAAAGATGCGTACACAGTGAGTGGCAACTGGTTGTGCGCGACCACAGCAGACTGAAGAAATCGTCCTTCTTGGATGACCTCACATCGCGCCAATTTTTATAACGGTCTCATACAAATAATTAGTTTAGGACACAGCTTGTGTTTAGACACTATACAGCCTGGCTACAGGTATTCGTTTGGAGTTGTCGTGAGGAGGAGAATGAATCAAATGCTACATCCTGTAAGCAAAGCTAGGTTGATACAGCCCTTTCGCCTAAATAGAACGTCTTGAAATTTCATATCGTATTTACAGCTTTGTCTGCTAGGATACTTAAAGAATTGTCGGTCTTCCAACGGTGAGTGCAACTTTTTGTGCTAGTAGTCCGGCTGCGCAAAATGCAGGACGCAAAGCCCATGATACTCGCAGTTAGTAAATCTTCGTCTCCCTGCATGCAGCTGCATTTGTTCGTACGACATTCGTCACACGCTTCTACGTGTATGTGATGGGTATGCCGCTTTTGCGTACCATTTCGTCCTACCGTCTCTGCTCAAAGCAGTCGCCGCCTTCGCCCAGTTTCAAAACAAGACGTGACGCGTACGCTTTGCGATAGAACGGCTACTTTAAGCGGGCACAGTACTGCCGATTGCCTACCAGATATCAGTCCTGTTGTCTACAACCTTGTTACGAGCGACCAACAATTAGCAACTGTGTTGCCCGTCGGACACAAACGATCAGCATGTCAACTGTGTATGCCCGGTCCCCGTTTGACGGCGTATCTTACAAATCAACGTAGAGAGAAACCAGTAGTGTTTGCCACAGTCTATCGATACAGGTTTTTCTTTCTCTCCGGGACCACTAGCACTCTCTCCAGTGCAACCTTTGGAAGCCTACTTCTATCACTAACCCAAGATGAAATTTTGCCTCACATTTCCAAGACCGGTGGCTGGTGGCGCGAAGTAGCCAAGTGGCAGGCGAAGAAATGGCATGTACCACACCATGGGATGTGTAAGACCTTCGTCATATGGTCGGCAGCGATAAATACGTCCGAGATACCTGGAAGCAAGAGCAGTTAAATGCGCCGCATTCTTTATCGTAGCTATGAGTACGGCTAGTCATATATCTAAGCGAGTCGGTTGCCAGGGCACGCAGTAGTGAAAGGGTCGTCGAACATGCACCGCCCCAGACGGCGAGATGGGTGGAAGGCTTTCTGTACAGACGGGGGCCCTGTCGTGCACTGCACACCTCAAATCGAACAGAGTCGCCAGTGGAAGCAGAAGGTTCTCTGCTCTTTCCACAGCCACTTCCCACAGGTACGGACTCAATCTCTCAATATTCCCGACGGAGCACTTTCATGGGAAGCTGGCGGAAAGACGAACGTGCACGAGTCAAATATATGTAAGTCATCCTCATCCTAGCAGGCTCTCAAATTACTCCGACATGATTTCAACAACACAAAATGATTGACCGCTTTTGAGATTCAACCCTCTTGATTCACGACAATGACGCGCAGTTCCAATCTGCGTTGACCTCTTTCGCAGACATTGTCTACTTCCGGGGCCTGCTGAGGCATCAAGGAAAAATTAGAAAATCTCCAACGGCACACGCACTGTCGGCGCTATCCTCTTGCGACTGCAAACAAATTAGGTAGTAGGAGGGTGTCGATAGGACAGGCGGCCTTTATGACTGTAGGCATCACGATGTAAATACAGTGTGTACTGGGACCCGCCGCTTCAAAGACACAGTACATAGATCGTAGGCCAACTTCCATCGAAGGCAGGCTTCGATTACCCGGACTTTGCCCTCTGTCGCTTCAGACAGGAAGGCAGAGCAGGCTGCGATATAGTAAACGTTTCAAAACTCGCTGCACTCTGCAGTACATCGAACTTCCAGAATAGTCACACCTCTACCACATAGCTCTTCACTTTTTTCTGCTGGATAGTGTTTAACATCAAAGCAAGCGGCTCCTGTGTTCACTTGCGGTAGACCTTCACGCGTACAGCTCCTTCACGCGTACAGCTCCTTCACCCGTCCTGTAACACTTGACGCCCACGACAGTGCAGTTGAAGAAAACTGCGTCTTTTTGCTACGATTAGAAACTGTCTAGGCGCTTGTCGAACAAGTCTGTCATTTCCATGGTACGCGGTAATATGCATCAGGTGGTGTGCGGTACGGATCTAGATCAGTGAAGAGATTTGCAAGGTGTCACTAAAAGTCTGTGCTGCGCTGTCAGGAAGGAACCGCACACGTGTTCACGGTAAGGCTTCTGTCATAGTGTTTCAATCGGAAAAATCACCCTCGCTGTCAGGAAGGAACCGCACACGTGTTCACGGTAAGGCTTCTGTCATAGTGTTTCAATCGGAAAAATCACCCTCGTCTTCTTGTAAACACGTGTAACGAATTGCCGTCCAGGCGTTACTACATAGACAGAGGCGTGCGCATGTCAGTATAGATGTTCCCGTTCCTTTCGAGAGAGAGAGAGAGAGAGGAAGCAAAAAATGCCTCATCTACTACGCAGTAAGTCTCCCAGGCATGCAAGCCTTTTTGACTGTGCCGCGTGAAGGGCCCCTTAGTGCTCTCGGCAGTGACACGCAGGCTAACTCCGCAAAAACTCCTCGCTGGACGAAGAAGTGCAAATGACAGTGACAGTAAGGAAGCCTCACACGACTTACGGAATTATAAACTCTTTCAGCACTGATCTCCTGCGTCGTTACCACGTGGGGGAAACCAGGTTTGCGAATACATCATCTCACGTGATTTGCTGGAGCCAATTCAGCCAACTTTCTGTAGTGGAAGGACCCCACTGGAGAACGCACTAGTTTTCGTCTCTTCAAAGAACAAACTAAAGTGAATTATTTCGTCCACCTTCTGGTGACGAAGCTCACGCCAACTTCTAACTTGGTGAAGAGCGTTGAACCCTTCGGTCGCTCACTGAGTCTTGAGCGAGACGAACCCAACATTTAGCATTCCCGCACCATGTACTCATTTTGCAGTAAACCGTCTGTATTCCCCATGCGTTCTCGTCCTTCTACCGAATATTGTTTGATGTTTCTCCAGTTAAATAGAAGCACCCAAACGTGTGTGTGTGTGTGTGTGTGTGTGTGTGTGTGTGTGTGTGTGTGTGTGTGTGTGTGTGTGTGTGTAATATATATATATATATATATATATATATATATATATACGTTTGTTTTTGCGTACGTCGACACCCGCGTCTTCAACTAGTCCCCTCCACCCATTTCTCTGGCCCGTCGGTTTCAATTGGTTGTTTCTTTTTCGCACTCATATGTTCGCATCTATTCTCCCCGTGTTCCTTGCGCACCACGGTGCAGTTCTATTTGTCTCCTTAATCTTTCCCTATGCTTGGCGTCACTCAGTCATAGTACCGGCAGCTGCTAACGGCATCTCAGGAAATGCTGCTCTCAGTCGTTTTTGTTATGGGTCATTCCAGAACGAAGTTTCTGGTTACGCTCTGACACGCCCTGGTGTTATCTATAGTTCTGTTGGGGCTTGCGTGTTACGAATTCGACGCCTCCGTCGCACCTGCTCGATAAAATTTCTAATTTGCCCCGCTACCGCTTGCACCTGTGGAAAATGCAACGTAACACGCCTCTCCTCGACGTTACACGCGTTTTGTTAGGCTGTGAACTTCTCTGTATAGGAATCTCACGTCTTCATTTACCTGAACTAGGTCACCAGTAAAAGTCTTCATGACTTACGTACTAGTACGGGTGCAAAACTTAAGTTAAAAAGCGGGCTAGCAGCTGCACACCTCTACACTAATGCTCTCCCAGCTTGCACAGCTTTCCATCCTCAACGTCGCTGTTGTTTAAACATAGGTGCAACAACAGTCTCCCCTGCGGAAAATTAGGGATACCGGCTGCATGCCGAGGCGGATTGAAAGTCCCAGTACCGTGTGGATGGTCTACGCTGGGTGAACGCCAGGGAACCACACTTTCGTCTTCGTTGTTTTCAATCCTTGACAACGAGAGCAAGACGGACAGTGCAAGCTCTCCACTCCATACAAAAGTGATAAGTCATTCCCTTCTTCTTCCTGCAAAGAAGACTATCAAAACCTCTATACCTATGCGAACAATTACGGGCCTGCTCTTCCGTATTTTTGGTATGTCTTGATAGATAAGTGCCGTGGTTCAAGAGTGTGACAGGCCCCGCAGCTTGGAAAATCTCTCTTGTTTGCGCTGCAGGGAAGGAACAAATGTAGTGTACACTCTGGGCTAGAACAGTTCACGCCGAATAACAAATTATGCTGCATTTCTGCTCCCCTAGTAGAATACTACAAAGTTCTCGCCACGGACAGTCTGCTCACTTGCCCTTCCAATCTAAGGTCTTTACGGTAAACCACAGGAAACGTTTACCTGTTCCTCACTGGTGGTCGTCACCGACGATCCCTGTATATCGGTGGACGTTGATGAAAGCGACGCTAGCAATTCGCCCTTCGCTGCAGCAACTTTCAGGTGTTTTTTCAAGTTGCAGCACAATTAAATGCACACCTACTGCAGTACTGTGCAGAAAATCAGCTTTTCATTTTCAACGCAGAGTCGTAGGAGGACACAGAGAGGCGATCTGCTTGCTATTTCTTGA
Source organism: Onychomys arenicola (assembly GCA_949786405.1). Lineage (NCBI taxonomy): Eukaryota > Metazoa > Chordata > Mammalia > Rodentia > Cricetidae > Onychomys > Onychomys arenicola. The sequence continues at coordinate 29,958 of CATKUM010000446.1, forward strand.
TCGTACATCGACCGTGTCACGAGGTACCCACTCACTGCGGAAGCCATTAGGTCCTTTAAGTTGTTTCACTTCGCGCCCGTTCAGCCTCTCCTTTTGAAACAGCACTTCCTGCTTAAGGAACGTACAATATACCCAAACGGCGGCGCTATGGCGAAGAAAGTCGCGTCGGCTACGGTGCACAAACGGCAGCAAAGATTGAAACCTTTGCCAGTGCACTCGGTCAATGGGAGGCAGAAAGCAGAAGTAAGTAACCTCTGGTCAATGAGTGTGTCCTTCATCCACTACTCCTGGCCACTGCAGACAGCGGGTATATATATTGTACGTGGTTATGTGCAAATATCAGCACTCGTTGGTGGTCTTGTACGTAGGAGTAAGGGACGTGGAAGGGAACTGTGGAAGTCTCACACTGAACGACAGATTTATTCTACATCCTATTGTCTTCGCGGCTATGAGGACTTTGTAGGATGCACAGCTTTGCAAACACTTACGCATCAGCGGACTGGTTGTCAGCTGTCTTGCGTAGTTCGCAGACAGCTCACTCCAGCGTGTATACTAATGCAGGAAGGGCTCCTAGAGAAATGATTGCACTGCAAATATTCGAGGCGTCCATTACGGCAATTACACATGTGGCATCTAGAGGTAACGATGCTCTTACAGTGTGTATGCTTGAGACGAGACACCACCTTTATAGAAGAAATTTGTGTCGAACGGTATTATTTAATTCCGCCATAGCAACAAGGAACTTCTGTGGCAACTCCAGCTCCGCTGAATAGCCACGCGCTGCACTGCAGGAGACCCGCTGTGTACAGATTTAATGACTAATTACCAATGTAGAGAGCAAAAATATACGGTGAGCCGTTGTCTGCCCCGCCACGCAAAGTGAATCTAGTGCAGCGCAGGATACTTCCTTGTACTGCAGTACGCCTCCTCTGGTGTGGATCACTAGTTATAGGCCGCAAGTATAGATAAACGGACATCCTGCGGGGAACAGCTACTGACGTGTGTAGAATTGTTTGCCTCCTTGCAGACGTCATAGAAGAACGCGAACCGAAGTGTTTGGCTGCATATGTCGTCGCGACGCAGACCGCTCGCGTATGCAGTTGCACTCCTCACTAAAATAATTCGGTAGATTTAGGGACGTATTTCTATACGCTATGTCGAGTGAGCACCTAGCACATCGTGGTGCTGCCACGCTCAGGGAAAAATGCTTCTTTCGCTTACCTCAAAAGAAACTATTCTCTCTCGGCAAATGTGTGTAAACTACACATATCTTTTGTGAGGCATAATGCTCCATAGGTAGTGAAGTTCTACATCGTCATGATTGTTCTTGCAGTATCGGCGGCACGAACCCGGTATCAACGGCTGAGAGGGAAAGACCTTACATATGTAAGTAGTTTTCTTATGTAAAGGCATCCAAACACACATCACCACATGCGTGTGTAATTATAGTCAGAGAGTCACATCCAAAAAAATACAGGCACGTGCGCGTAAAACCGCGCAGCCGTTTCAAAGGTTTTTCATCTTCGCATATGAGGCATTCGAGGATACACAGAAGCTTTTGCCTTTTGGACGTGTGTCCCACTAGGTGGAGGTTTGCTCTTTGCGTTCCTTAAGTGACGTATACATTTACGTGTGCTCCGCAGAAGTTACGTAATACTTAGAGTAGAAGCAGCTGATAAAACAAAGCAGCCGATCATCCGTGTGCGCGTAGGACTGCGCGTGCGCTCTGAATTTCCTTTTGTCGTCGCAATGTATTTGACGCAGTATTGCCTGACATTTGTACTTCAGGTCATTCTTCTCTACACCAGTTTGTGCACGTTGCCCAGGCTCTTTTTTGCCTCTCGACGAGCGATGCACGTTTTGCTGTGCAAAAAAGCGAATTTCTACCTCATCGACTGCAACGCAGATCTAGGCCCAGGCAAGTATGCTCAGCCTTCAACTTTGCGCTGCGCAGTTACATTTCAACCTATGCGTGGGGACTCCCTGGTGACAGCACAAGCAAGTGGAAATCCTGGGATCATTCCACGAGTAGCATCTGCAGAAGCAGTCCAGCGAGAAAGAGCAGTTACAGCCTTAGTTTAATCGCGTAGCCGCAGTGGTCATCCTAGTTGGTAGTCTTGATAGTATCTGTTGCCGTTATGCAAACCACACTCATGTGATGCAAGCAATGACAGCAAATCGTAGAGCCAGCAATGCACATACACGCAGCACTGTACCTGCAGTGCTGAATGCTTCAACAAGGAAGTACGCCTGCAGAAGCCGAATTCCCTAGACGTTCCACGCAATCCGACATCTAAGCCAAATACTTTTTGAATGAGATGCAGTAATGTCATTCAAGCACAATCCCCACGTACATCTATGCATGTACGCGTGTATGTGTGGCGCTGCACCGACGCACAAATATGTAGTGGATAGCTGCGTTGAGTGCATTCCATAATTCGGCGCCGCTTCTGAATTATGCTGTCCAACGAGCAGGAGGCCGTAGGTATGAAAGGCATTGCTCGCCTCTGCTGTGGGAAAGGATTTGAGTACACACCTCTGCGTGTAGGTGCGGGTGTATTTGCGTTTTCGGTAGTGTTCCGGGGTGTTCAAAGGTACCGGACTACCTTTGTCGTAGGGACGAGTATGCTCAATTGGACTTTCGGACTACCTTTGTCGTAGGGACGAGTATGCTCAACTGGACTTTTTGGCAACGGAAAATTTCTAGCTGATAACTGAAAGCACACTCTCAATTCACAACCTAAATGTAGCTGCTGTGCATGTCTTTTCAAAACTCAAACTGAGAAACAAGCCTTGTGCAAATCAATATGCACATCGAAACACACTAGGCGATTCTGAATAATCAGTACCTCCTACAATCCTCTGCAGCTGCCCGTGAATCAGATGGTGACAGACTTTCTCTACGTGTGACCAACTTTTGAGCTCAGATCTCCCAGATCGCCGTCTCCTTGAGAAATGGATGAAGTGGCAGTTGCTGCCACTGGACGCAGACCCGCTCCGCTCGCATTTACGTAGGCATCTTCCGCGTTCATGTTCGTTGAGGTAGTGGAATAAGTCGCCTTTGCTTTTACTTGTGAAGCACTTTCAGTAGCTACAACGTTACGACGGAAACTCTAGGGCTCTGTGAAAATTCCACTACAGAACCTGGGCACTCAGCTAAAATTGCAGAGGGAACGACCAGTCAACCTCACAAGTACTGACAAGCGGACCTGGCAGCGTTGCATGGAACATATTGCGAAGAGAGACTCATCTCGATAACTCAGCGGCGCAAGTTATTATGTGATACATTTCCCACATTTAGCAACGTGACTCGACCTTCACTTCTCCCGTGTCGTCCTCGTTGAGGTGCTCGAAAAGATGTAGGTACATATTCTGACGCACCCATATATAAACGTGAATGCATTAGTATTCTAGCGCACATAGTCATCACGTTTTGCAACTCACTGATAAACTCCTGTCTTTTTGTTCTGTACTGACTCTGCGTATTAAAATAGATATCCGGCCAAACATAAATTTGTCGCCATGTTTGCTTCACACTCACGCATGTGAATTGTTTTCGGGTCTACAGTGTCATATCATGCTTGTATCCCGCGTCTAGGAAGCGTTGCTTGCCTGAGAGGGGAAGAGTCGTGTATCTTTTCACTTCATTGAAACTGCAGAGTCCGTACCTATGCGTTAGGGTGTACGACATATGTAATGCAATAGGAGGTCATGTGACATAGATATCAAGAAAGCATCACATGGCTGCGCCGATCATAATCGTGTCGTCTCCATTGCAAACCTAGGCATTCGCGAATGATGCGCTACCTGTAGACATACTACTATTGGTACCTGCTGAATCTCTC
>CATKUM010000447.1:0-33779 GCA_949786405.1 Onychomys arenicola
CAAAGCAACTGCCACACAGGTTTTTAAGTTAGTAGTGTTGTAGACCTTAACTTTCTATTTCATGCCCTGAAGGCTTCAAAAAAGCATCTCTTTGGCTGGATCCTTAGGTGACTTCGCTTGCATTTCCTCATGCTTTGTCCGTCAGCGTTAGACATGCTTTTCCCAACGAAAAAATAATTTGGGTAGACCCTACGTAGCACAACGTTTTGGATCAGCAGAAGCACTGCCGACAGAAAAAACGAGGCAGCAGCACTCGCTTTTGTCAACAAGCACCATCCTACACTCAATTCGTTTTCACCTCCTTCCTCTCAGTAGGAGTAGCTGCCTCCGTTGTTTCTTTCCTCTCTGTTCGGCTAAAGTGCCTGTCGGGCGCAACGCGGCATAACCAGTATATTCTCCCTTTTGTCATTGTTCGTGTCCATAGATTCTCAGTGTCTCTTTTTTTTCAGATGTGTTCAATATACAAATATACATATATATATATATATATACACACTGCGGTTTTAACTGTCTTCGTCCTTTTCCCTCACTCGATTCATATTTTCTTTCCGCTTCCGCGCAGAACCACATAAGACCGGCTTACTTCCTCTTTGCGTGTTCTTTTCGTGAGTTTCTTTCTCTGGAGCACGCTGTTAAAACTCTTTCTGATCCAACTTCTTGTGTTTCTGTCCAGTTACAAGTATATGTTTGTAGTCGCCAGAGGCCTTACCCCCTTTGCTAGTTATATGGAGGTTTTGAAGGTATCGTCTTCTATTTTGCCTGTCTCGCTCTATTAATGATACACTTCTATGAATCTCCTTTTCGTAATCCTAAATCCATTGTTTTACGTACGACATGCGAGTTAACTAGAGGAAAGACTGTACTGCGTTCCGTCGCAAAGAAAGCTGCGGATTTCGAGAACAGCAAGACGGGAAAAATCCAGGATATAGAGCAGCGACCAACTACGAAGCAGTGACTAGAGCGGCCCGAGGAAAAATAGCTGAAGACGTAGCAGGCTAAATTTCAACACACCGATTTTCAGCTACAGATTACGGAAAACGTCAGTTACTGGGAATACCGATGGCAAATAAAGGGTGAGCACAGGATTTAGGGCGTGCAAAGGTACCAACGCGTGCAAGAAGTGCAACTGCCGCGTTGTTTAACGTCCCGGTATCTTATCCCAGCTCGTGCATTTGTCTCAATTAAAAATCGTGTCTTTTTCAAAATATTCAAAGATACACCAGACAGTAGACACACATTGGTGGCGATGGTAACTGGTGGCTGTGCAGCCGCTGGATCAATCATGTAGCTCAGGGTAGATAGATGTCCTGGCGTGAAACTGATGGTTACTGACTTCGTAGCACGTATTACCTGCTGCGTGCACAGAGGTGAAATATCGAACTGAAAAGTGATGTTTAAGCAGTAACATGAGCTTTTGTCTAATCATCAAACAAATTCCTGTGATTTGCTGCTCCACTCTCATCTCCGAATAAACTGCTCCCCCCCCTGTTGCTGATAAGAGTATTTATTATATTTTTGCGTTTCTCATCCAAAGCTTCACGTCGGCGCTGCTCTTCTGCGGCCCGGCGCGTCAGTTCTTCTCTCCTGAAGCAACACGTCACAACGCAATCGCTGAATGTCCTTGGACTTAGCAGCAGGGGCCGCAACAGCAGATGCAGCGCAGCAACAATACAGCAGAAAAAGGGGTCCGCCATGAAACCAGCACGGAACAGCTGTGGCAGGACAGTAGCACACCATGCGCACTATAGCAAATGCAATAGAAGCACCACCGTACCATTACAGACTACGACAGGGAATATAGCACTATATTAGCACCAGCAGCACGGTCGAAGGCAACAACAGCAGCAGATCATTTGTTATAGCGGGGTACTCGCAGCAGCAGCAACAGTATAAGTGAATGATTTGAGGCAGAGGGGTTCAGGCTCGTCGTTCCGCTCTTCTTCTATATGAACATCACACTACAGTTTCGCATGCATGAATACTTTCTTAATTACACCGTTAAAATATCAAATAAATGTATGCACACCGCAGTAGCATGGAGGGCGATGCGACATCCAAAAGAAGCCTCCTTTCCAGAGTTAGCTTCAGTTGTTCAACTCAGCACACGCGGCAAAAAACAGCAACCTCTTTTCGTTGTTTCAAGGTCGTTCACCTTCGTGACTGTTAACGCGGGGGAATCAACAGGCCAAGAGTGATACAGCTGCCCTCGTTGTCTGATGTAATACCAAGGAAGGCGTTTTTTCAGACGAAAGATGCGTTGTTTCACATAGCGTAGATTCCAAACTGTAAAATACTTCGCACAACAAATTGGCAACGAAGACAGACAGCGGCACGGGAATTTTTGTTTTCTCGTATATAATAGAAACTGTTCAAGGGAAAGTACCTCTACGCAGCAAAACATTCCACATTTTTATCAACAGCAGCCTTGATACCGTTAGCGTTCGTGATAAAGTCGCCATGTTGCTGGTGGTGGTGCGAGTATGTTATGAAAACGCATCTTCGTCTGTTGAAGGTGCTGTGGCAGGGTAGCGGCTACCACTCATGTGTCTTTTTATCACCTTTTTCGTTCTTCTTCTTCTCTTCGAAGACGTTCTTCTTCTCTTCTCTGCGCCTCCCGCTGCTCTTCAGCTCGCCTTCTTTCCAGAGCTTCATTTTCTGCTTCTCTTTGTGTTGCTAAGTGGTTTGCCGAAACCGAAGACCTCTCTGTGAACCAGTTACAAACACATCTAGACATACACTCCTAATCACTCTTCTATATCAACAATGAAAACGTCTTCTCCTCTGCGGATGTTCACACCAGATATACGTACTTGATACCTGTGAGCCTGTCTACATGGTAAGCTAGTTTCATCTACGTTTTGAAAGGTAGCCCAGCCTAGGAAAAGAAACACATGCACACAGAGCCCTCATCTCTAGATGAGAGATCAGAAGCTAGACAATCATTTGCTTCTTCATTACACCTACACTAAGAGAAGCAGTAGCGACACTGGAAGCAACGGCAAGTAGGTATATATGTTCCCTGAAAGTCGGCCGCAACCGAAGTCTGCTATCATAACCTGCGCACTGCATAGTGTGACTCTCAATTAACTCCACCACGAGACACAGGAGCCTCAGCATCAGCCATACACCTATACATATATATATATATATATATATATATATATAGATCACCTGATCAAGATAATCATTGACAGCAACACCATGGTAATTAAAATATGCAGCATTTGTAGCGTCTCAACAGCCAGACGAGCATTCCTCTCAAAAACGTACATCCGTTGCATCGCGCGAGTGAATAACCGTTCGTGCGATTGTAAAGACAGGAGGAATCAGCCTAGAAGCACCTCACCAAAGGCTGCATGGTTGCCGTGGCGTGAAGAGAAAGGCAGCCCGTGTTGGACGGCAAGTCCATACGAGGAATCGGTGGCTTTGTCACGAGGAAGAGGAGGAGGAACCATGCGTCCGCGTGACTGACGCACTTCTGTTGCTCCTGCAGCTAGTGCTGCTGCAGGTAGTTCTGCTGGTGCAGGAGGTGAAGCAAGACGAACGCCGATGCGATTTGATAAAAATACCTCTTGGAGACCTTCCAGCTTTAAGGAAAGGTCTTCGACCCTGAAGAAAAGGGAAAGGAATCAGTTTTCGCTTAGAAAAGGTCACGAGATACGAGCGTAAAAGCTAGTGACAACTGAAAAATATTCAATGCCACAAAGTACGCGGGCAGCAAATCCACTGACATAAATATATACAAGCAAGGAAGGCTACCCTACCAATGACACAAATCATACAGGCAATTTAGACGCTGCTCGTAGGTGTGATCTTCGTAGTATGGAGAGACAGAAGCCAGATGTGAGAGTTTGAAGACTGTCTCATCGGGAGCAAACCCTGTGGATATAAACAAAGAGGATGAAGACGTCGAAGATGCGCACACTTATGCCACAGAAGTAAATATGTAGATTAGTTGCGCGCACATCCATCTGTTCATTCACTGGATACGGACGCGTTCATCGCCAGCAAATAGCTGCGAGTAGCACAGATATCCTCGGGCCATACGAAACACCGACGCAACATGTGTCTAGGATATCATCTTCCTTTCGGACTTACATCATAGTGAGTCTCTTAATTTGCTCAGCTTGGTCTTCGGCGTGGACGACGAGAGCTTCCACTGCTGCATCTACACGTGTAATCAGTTCCAGAGCATCTTCGCCCTTCACATTTCGTCCTGCTAGTCGGTGTTCTACCTTATATTTACTTGGTGAAGCTGAACGGGGAGGAACTCCCGCTGCGGCTTCGTGCACATCTTTGGTTGTGTAGTCACGACGGTAATGTGTGTCTGTTTGGCCTAGTGAAGTGCTGGAAGAGACTTCTTCCTCTTCCGGTTCAACAGCACTGCTCGTCTGCACGGCCGCACTAGGGACGTCCCTACGAAAAGCAGCAGCAGCAGATTGAAAACCATCAGGGAAAGGAGAGGAACTTGAGGAGCTGACGGGAACGTGTGGGAGTGGTGGTGGTGCGGGTGGTCTTTGGACAAGTCCTCTTTCCGTTTCTCCTTGTGTTGGAGCCTCTCTCTCTTCGCTTGAAGCAACCGGGGAGTGGCCATACTGTAGGGATGGCGGAGGCATTGGGTCTCGTTTGTAAGCCTGCGAAGCAACATTGCCGGAATCTCTCTCGAAAGATGTGGGGAACCTCTCGTCTGTCGCCGAGTAATTCGAAGTATTTACAACTGTGGCACCACCTGTGTGCGGCTCTGTGATCACAAGAGAAGATGAACCTGCTACAACTGTTTCTTCTGGTTTTGTGCTGACAAATGCTGAAGCTGCAGGAACCTCTTGATGACGATGTGGCGACGCCGCCGCCGCACTCTTCAGCGGGCAGGGGGAGGCACCATGAACAGTTTCACTGTTTACGGCTTCTGGCGTCCTTCCAAGTTGTTTCTCGCGTGAGATGCGACGTGACGACCCTGTTATCTCAGGTGTCAATGACGCGACACCCGCTGAGGAGCTGAACAACTGTCCTTCGCCACTGGAAAGAGTGCTGCCTCTGCTACTCTTAATATGGGGTAAACCGGAAAGAGAGTGAGCAGAAGAGAGAAGGTCTTTTTCGAACGGAGATTCGCTCAAGCGCTGGCACTGCTGTGTAGCAGTCGGATCCTCCGTTGAAAGCATTGACGGTAGCATGGTGATGAACAATTTTCTTGTCGGCAACCAAAATGATAGGAATCACCCCACAAAGCCTGTGAGGCATGACCCAGGTGGACGCATACACAAACGTAGACTACTTGATAATAAGCCTTTTGCCTCTCTAGTGCGATATTTGCGCACAGAGGATGACTGTCGTGGGCAACTGCTACGACTGCGTTCTAGATCCCGACGCCTTCTCGTGGGCCGGAGAACTTAAATGAGCGCGTCCTTGGATACACGGTCTATCCTGTGAAGGAATTGGGAAGCACGTGGCTTTTATGAATCAAGCTAGGTAACGCGGGACCAAACGGTGGTCGAGTGAAAAAAAAATTACTGGGAGGGAGCCGCGGCACAGCTTCACGGTACCGACTCTGAGGCAATCCGCCCCGTGTCTGCCGACCTGCCTGCTGGTATCAGCTCGCAAAGTCCGGGAAGAAGATAGCCGTGGTCCATGTTTGTAACAGGAAAATCCGCAAGTTTTAACCAGTGTATAGGCAGCAACTAGATTTCGTTTTGCCACTCAAACATACACACACCCTGTGCTCGCTATAGTAGTACTCAGGCGCGTTTATGATGCATGCGGGAGGCATGACAACGGCATACGCTTTTTCTTAGGAACGCGTCTTCAATAACAGAGTTCAAAGTTGGCCGGTAGCAACGTTACGTGTGTTTAGTGAACCTAATTTAGTAATTCTTTCAGCTCTCTATACCTAGGAGGCGGCCTTGCCGATGGACAACAGTGACAGCCCTGACGCTGGTCGCACACGCCACGAGACAACACAGGGAACGGTGGCCGAAAACATGTTATTGTTGTCACATGAACGTGTATAAATCCCTTGATGTAGCTACACGTAACTGTATACAGGATGTATAATCTCGTCTGTACATTACGCGTAGCGGTCGTAGATAATATCACAGCAACTACCGTGTGGAAGCGCTTTATGAAAGACTCCTGTCAGGAAGCTGCGTGGAGTTCGCTGGTAAGGACGTGTGCTAGTTGTCTCAGATAATGCGAATTTTTCTTCTTGGATGCTTTTTCTTTGGCCCTGATCTCCTTGATGTCTGCCAGCTTTATCGGTTCCATACACAAAGCGCAATCTTTACGGCACTCTCTGCGTCGGACGCATTCCGCCAGACTACCAGAAGCAACTGAGTATTCGAAATTAGCGTTCTGTGTCGCTCGGGAGCTGGCTTACCAAGACAGATGAAATTCATGGCCTGCAATTATTTACTGATAAAGGGAACATTGCGCGGCCGTATACGAGGCAACTGTGCAACCTACCGCAGTCGAGAATGTAGAGCACCGGTGGACCCGGATGAAGAGATTGATTCTTCGGCATCAAGCACTATACGCCAAACATCAGTGGAATTACACGTTTGTGCAGGGAGGCATATATGGTGCATGTGTATGTGTAAATTTCCTGCGACGATGCTGCTCATGTGTTTCTGAACGGCAGAATACAGCTGACACCGAGTTACCAGATGGCAATCTGACGGGTTTTCGAGACGAACTCCGCCTTTCACCCGTTGCCTGACCGACGTCTTTTTAGTTATTCCGCTAGAAGTAGTGGTTTCCTTGCTTCCGTTCACTGCCTCTAATTGGCCCCCAATCTTGGCTAAGGTTGTTTCGCTGTGTGCTGTGTCCACGGGGGATACTATGGTCTAAATCACACAGTGAAACAGTGACGTTGCTGTCCGTACACAACAAGGGTAAATTACTTCGAGTCAAAATTACTTTCGTCGTTGAAAGAGCAGCGGACGACTTCGAACGGGTCTGCCGAGGTGACAGAAGACAATCTGCTGCAGTCGCTCTTCTCTTGTCGTGAGCTGCGCATCTCGGTATTGACACGGGCTTTTTCTGGTCGATTTCAGAGACTGCACAGTTAAACAATCGAGACACATACAAATTTGCAACTCACTGCAAAGCAGGTGATCACTGGATCAGTGGCACTTGCTGACCACGCGCTGAAAGTGCAGTAATAAATACGTCCAAAATGCCTTCGCCACTCCACCATTCTGAAGAGTTACCGCTTTGTTCGTGACAAGGAAGGTCGCCCCGCTGGCGCATCTACAAGCCCTTCCAGGACCTCAGAAGGGGATTTTCCTGAGTATGTTATAGTATCTGTATGTACTCTCAAGTTCCGTAGGTGGCACGTCTTACTCGTGCAAGGGGAAGTTACAGACGGCGTGTAAAATATCTGATGGTCTTCTGCGGACTCGTTATTAGTCGGCAGGGCTTTGATTGAGTTGCAGGTCAGAAGTTGAGCAAAGTAGGTCGATTCGACGCTGTGGTGTGCAGGCTGGCGGACGAGCGCACGCTTCAGGCTGGACTTGAGGGGCACCTCTTCTGTCCCCGAGCAAGACACTTTTTTGCATAGTACACGCTCTTGCGCGGCTGAACTTGTAAGAGCACTTCGTGTTTTCGCTTCGCTGCTCAAATTGGCCCCTATACCACGTCCGCTAGTGAGATCTTCTATCGCCTGAAGGCAACGCAAATACATACATCCAGCTTCTCAAAGTCATCGCAAGCGAAAATCACCCTACGTCACATGTTACCTTAGATATTGAGCAGACTGCTTGTCTGATCGCACCCAAGTCCGTTTCGAGTATGTGCACAATTTGCTGTAAACTCTGCGCAGCGCTCAGCATACGGTATATATCCGTAGTTCCCTTCTTAAGTGGAAACGATTTGCTCACTCTATCGCTGTGCTGGAGGATATTTGACGCTAGTGACACTTTTGCTCCTGCGTCGCTTTCCACCAACGCTGGTAACAGCTCAGAACTATGACACTGTTTCTTGATGTTCTCGTCTGCCATTGGGAATGCCGCACATGCTCACAGTGCGGCGTCAACGGTGTCGACAGACTCTAGAATACCAGGGGCTGCTCGACGATGCCACAAAATACACTACACAATTTTGTGCACACTGTCGGCTACGCCTGGCCGTCAAACTGGTATGTGGACATCTGCAGGGCTTGAATACCCGGCCGCCTAGAGGGGATTTGGCCTCTCCCTTCTTCCACCACAGGATCGCCACAGAATGAATGATGTGAAAAGTCTCGCATTAGGGATATTGCAAACTAATTCGTGGAGCCGCGGTGTACAGACTCCGGGTGACATGCCTTTTTCGTAGTGTCTTCTGCTAGCCGGTGGTCACCACTTTGAGAAATGCCCTTTAGAGATATATCGGCGTCAAAATTGGTCCGGTGAAACCTGCGAGTACTCATCCGTTACCTACTTTTATAACACATTTTTCGCGCTCGAGTCTGGTGCAGAGGGGGGTGCCGCCGATGTGTCCACCTTGGTATCTTTGCGGTGGTCGGTATCTCCGTATTACATCGACCCGGCTTTCGTTAGTTCCCCCTGAGAAGACACGGTATCCGTTGTCCTTTCTTCCTTCCTGTGTTCTAACGTAAAATCACACGTACGCGCTCCCGCCAGTATTGTTCTTTGTGGGCCCGGTAATTTTTAGCGCCTAGAGCTAGTTCCTGACCACACCACACCACCTTGTTCAGTGTGTGGTCCGGGCGACTACGGCTACATGGAGGCATGCAGCACCGGAGACTCTGGGTCAGGCGTGTGGGTGCCCATGCGCGGGTCTACAAGCGCAAAAAGGTTAGCATAACTACGCGTGCCGTTGTGGGTTTTTTCATAGACGTGGAAGAGGTTCTTTACCGATGTCACCACGACGTGTATGATATACGTGTATACATGTATCTGGTTTCCGTAAGCCATATGACCTCTTCACGTTTGCTGTATTTCTGAAGTCAAATTGGCTAGCTCTAACAAATGAATGGGCGTACAAGCATTATGCAGGCGGGATCTAGCGGACAGCAGCATGGATTTCCGGGAAGGAAGGCAGTATTAAGGCACCGCTCTGCGGCGGCTGGCGCGCTTTCTCCGGACTCGAATTTAGAACTGAAACTCCACAGAGGCTTTACGCCCCCAAACGAGCCGCTTGGGTTCGCCCCACGCGGTTTGCCGAGTAAGTCAGACAAATCGCTCAAAAAGTCCATCGACCTAGATCTTCAAGATGCATGTCGATTACTCAACGACACCGGCATTTTCAGGACCACTAGCTGCTGTAGCGGCCGCATCGTTGTCTTCCGTCAGACGTGGGCGACAGGTAGGGCGACGCCGTACCAAAAGAGGTCAGAAACGGCAGGCGACATACCGAAAGAGATATCCGGCGGAGCAGCAGTGGGAGTTTTGGATGATATAACACATTCAAATGCAGTGTCCGCAGCATTCACTGTAGCTCGTCCGGACGCGGTCAAACCTCCCGGAGAGCATCCTGGAATACCAGGCTATCGTGCAGCGGGAAACCAAGCCATTGCCACCAAGTATGGTGGCAGCATTGTTTACGCCAGCCATACACCGGTGGATGAGGTCGCGGTTTGTGGAGAAATTCTTAGACGCCTTGAAGCAGGAGCATTTCACTATGAGAAGGTGGAGAAACCTGAACGTTTCCAAGAGCTCGCTAGCGTGACATCACCTCAAGATGATCCCGTTGCGATCGAGCGTGTACGATCACCTGACGTTTTTTCTTTCGTAGAAGCCTTCGTACCCCCTACAGTACCTAAGGCTAGTACGTTTTTCCCGGCCGCCCGTTCATCTCGAGTTCCGCCTCTTCCTTTTCCATCAGGGAGGACAATCCTCCGTTCTACATGTGTGACAAATGGCGGGCCGACACGTACAAAGAGGTGCTCTGCGCAGGAGGAGAACCACAGAATGGATCAGCCGCGGGACGCGTTCAGCCATCTCCTTAGCGACCAGCCGCTAGTTTATCTCAAACTTGAACCTTTGATTATACACGTAGAGTGTGCAACCTTGGCAGATGCAAGCGCTCTTCTAGCAGCGGCAGTCAGTTCTGGATTGAAGCATTCCGGTCTCAGTGTCGGAAAAAAAAAAAATGTCGTAGCAATCAGAGGCAGCCAACGCATTGAAATTCCAATAGCGGCTGTTACGAATGAGATCTCCAAGCACTCTCTACAGCAGCAGAAAGAAGCGTTTCTTTCGACCAATCAGACGGTTGCAGCTGCGCGAGCAAGACCTCCTGCCTCGTCTACAGAAGCCCCACTGAAACGATTTGAAAACGGCGCGGATATAAACGAAGATGGCTTTTTTGAAGAGGAGATAGCGTTTGTGGGAATACCGGCAGGGGAAGACTGGGTTGACCTGGTTTCACGGTATGAAGAAACACCAGCTGAGGGGACTCCAGCACATCGAGGTCCGCTGAAACCGGTGGAACGGCAGGACCGGGAGCGATTGCATCACTACAAAGTGACACATTTGGAAAAGGTGACAGTACTAGTAACAGAAAATTATCTTCGTTTTGTCCTACGCGTTTGCAACGGGAAGCTTAGTAAGAACAAGGCACAAATTCATCGCTTCGAAAGCACACTCAAAGTGTTCCTCGAGCGACACACCGCAGCTGCTGCTGGAGTACCAGCAGCATTTCCGCTACCTACGACGACTGCAATAGCACGATCAGCACGATCGGAAGGGGCAACAGCTAGTGTTCAGGCAGTAGACATCCCAGCAAATGAAAGTGCAGTACCAGTGGTTTCGACGGCGGAAGGACTCGCACATGTCTCCGCCGAAGCAAAAGCGGAGGCGGGTACCGGCAAAAGTCGAACGAATCTCCACCACCCAAGCAACAGTAGAGGCGACCCATGCAGAAGTCGAACAGAGTTTCGCCCAAGCAACAGCAGAGGTGGTGCCGGCAAACGTTGAACAAGTTTTTACCCCAGCAACAGCAGAGGCAGCCCCTGCAGGAGTCGAACGACTCTCCGCAGAAGCAGCAGCAGAGGCGGTGTCCGCAGACACTTGTGCAGCAGTTGCGGATGCTGCGGAAGTCAAGCATCAACATACACAAGAAGAAAAGGAAATAGTATTCGGTGGACTACAAGATATAGATATTGAGGCCAGCGACGGTCAGAAAAGACGCGGCAAGTACATTGGAACGTGGAGTTACATGCCGCTTCAGGTGAGACCTTCATCCTGTCGCTGCTGTTGCGTTTCTTTTTGTAGGAAAGAGAACGACAGGAGCGGCAATTAAGACAGCTTTCTTGTCACATCCATCCATTGTGACTGTCTTCACTGCAAGCGAGTTCACCTTCCACAGGTCTTTTTTGCAGCCGAGAACACATTCGTACCTGGTTTCTAGCAAGAACACAATGTGCACGACACCTGTGACCTGTCGGCTGAGTCAGGAGAAACTGTGGTAAATCTTTATTTTTCTCTTTTCACATACGTACGCGTGTGCACCGATCTATTGAATCTGGGTCTTTCTCCGTCCTCCGTAGAGCTTGGTGCAGGCGTTGTGGACTGTTACTCTACTTCAAGCCAGTCTGCATCCATGTACACACACCCACGTCTATGTGGAAAATGTTATCCCGATGCATTATCAGAGGATATGTAGTCCCCTATATATATATATATATATATATATATATATATATACACGACCTTGGATGTATATGACTACCTGCATTTAGATGTATATAAGAACACACTGCTCATCCCCGATGTTGTTAGCCCCATCGTCTCTCTAGGTTCGATATTCGGCTGTCTCGCTTTGTGGAGACACACATGTCGTCGCGTAGAGATTGCGTGATCCTCCGGGTTGTATTATTCAATACTACTTTTAATTCTTGCTGATTATGTCCTCTTCGTGTTTCCCTTCACCTCTTTTTTGTCCGCATCCAGGCAGAACGTTGACTGAGGACGTCAACGGTTCGAACACTGCTGGCGTAACGCAGGTCCATGTAGACATACGAATACACACGTGTATGTATAGATGTATAAATATATGACTATTCGAGCGTGAACGTAGCTACATGTGCGTGTCCGTACACGTATGGCCGTGTATGCACGTTGAGAGGAGTCGAGAGGAGCGTTCCAGTTCTATGTTCGTTCCAACGTGTGAAATTAGCTATTGTATCTGACGTGGACTCTTGGTTTCCATTGGTTTATCAGTCCTGCTATGTCTGTCATTTTGAAGGATTGTCCCTCTCTCCCCTTAAAAAAAATACGTGTCGCAAGTGCATCTGTGTTCGGGAGCGTCTCGCGCTGTGTCTTTATGACTCGCTTTCTCCGTGTTCTTCCACTCATTGTCGGCGCATGTGAGGGAATAATACATTTTCAGATGAAAGCAAATGTGTAATTCTGTGGGTTATCCGCTACAGGGCCTTGCTGATGGGGAAGTGCTTCAGTTATGGGGATGTGCGTGCGCTTTCTCGTATCCATATCTTTGCGTGTTTGGAGGAATGGCGCGCGGAAGACGCGTCAATACGCTTCTTGCCTACGACGTCACTGCTTCCTGTTGGATTAAGCCTGATCCGCGTGGAGGCCCTGGTCAGCGACGGCTTTTAGGCAGTCCATCCGCTCGAAAAGCTGAAAGATACAAAAAGTGGAGAGAGAGGAGCGGGGAGGAGGGGCGCGAAGGAGAGGAGGAAGGGGTAGAAAAGAAGGGGAGAAGAAACGAAGTGACAGAACGAACGGAAAGAGCGTAGGAACTTCTCGCGCATCCAATCACAAGTCCTGTGCATTTGCGTATATATATATAATATATATATTCTCGCGTTCGTATCTGTTTGTCTCTATAGATACCGGTTCTTTACTTCTGTATGCGTATAATTTTTTTCTTTTGGGTGGGTGTATGTACAAGCCTCTACCGCGTGAGGTTGATTTTGGACATCGTTTTTCGCTTTTCTGTCTTGTTCTCGCGGTTCATGTGTAGCGTATAGGTGTGACGCTTTTGGTTGTATCTTTCTATGTGTTTCGCAATCCTCCATCTCCCACGACGCATACCTGTGTAGATTCCGTAAATCTATCCGTGTGTAAGGCTGCCTATGTACTTTCACACACATATACATATATACGTGTGTATGTGTAAAGAGGGAGGATCTCACATTTTCACGTCTGCATTAGCGTCAACATTGAAGACTGCGTCAATACCGATGTAGGTGTATTTATATACAGTCACGAATACATAAGAACGCGGCGTTTGTTAGAAGGTTGTTCACCAGTCTATATATAGAGACTGTATATGACTACTTTTTTATGAATATATGTGTGTATGTTTATATATATATATATATGTATATATATATATATATATGCCCCGTATACACCTCCTACAAATGTATATATATATATATATATGTATATATCAATGGAGATATTTTTTGTGTTAGCGTATCGACGAGTCGTTTCGCCTGTGATGTCGAGTGCATGTAAAGGGCGGGCTACGGTTGCGTCGGAGGATGGGTAAGCGCAGAACCAGAACGTCGTTTACATAGGCCTCCACGTATACGCGTATAAGTCTTTAGTATGTAAAAGATGTCTGTATATATACCTGTGCGCACATGTAAAGATCTGTGTATCTGCATGGACATTTTTCTCCGTGTATGTGTTTCATTACCGACGTCTTAATATTTACTGTGTGCAACGGTGTATATATATAGACCTGCGTAATTTTCTTTTCTTGGTGGGTCTTTCAATCTATTTTTTATCAGATGCCGTGAGCTGCTGTTGGTGCGGCCTGTTACGCATCTACTATTTTCTTCATCTGGGGCTGCGATGTGTTTCCCAGAGCAGGCGGTTCGATACGGACTTGCAGATCAGGTTGACTGCTCCGATGCATGTCGACTTCCCACGCGCGTATCTTTTTTCTTCTTTGGCTTCGTCGTCGTGTGTCTGTTTACGTGTCACTCTCTCTTGCTACATGTGGTTCGAGGTGTATTCTGGTCTTCTCGCCTGTTTTAATGGTGCTACCCCCTGTCCTGCTCGCGTCGTACATCTATGTCTTCCTCACTGTCTGTACACATGCATTTGGATCTATATGTTACGTGCTTGCCTGTTTCCCTGTTGTCTGTCCAGTGCCGGGCCGTCGCTTTGGTAGCTCTCTGCTGGCTCTACCAGATAGCAATTCTCTGTTGCTACTCCTAGGGCGGACTGGACCGGAGGACTGTATCTCCGATATGTGGCTGTTGCACACTAGAACATGGAACTGGCAGCGGGTATCGGTGCCCAAAGAGGAGTGCAGAGACGGACGGGGTAGGTTAGCAGCAGCAGAATTAGCAGAAAGAGCAGCAGCAGCAAGAGTGACGTGCTAGGATCACCGCAGCAAAGAAGGGACAAAAAAAGCACCAGACTGCTAGGACGTAACGACTGCAGCAGCAGTAGCAGCAGCAAAGCAGGAAACGACATGCGCACCCCAGCAGAGGGAAGTTATTAATGCTGCAAAAAAACCCGAGCTGTAGGTATAGCGGAACGAGGGAGAAGCAAGGACGGCGACAACAGGAAGGAGGGTAAATTAGACAGCAGGAGTACCGTAGCAGGAGTACGGGAACGCGTGTCATTGTCAGTGGAAACGGCGATTAGTGAAATATCAAGGAGGACTGGAAGAGGCATATTTATAAGAGCGCCCGTGGCTTTGTGCCTTGGAAAGCGTCACTGTTCTATTGCGCCTTTCGCTGCTCCTGGCTAGGTCACTTCTGCTGGCTGTGGGGCGATGGTGTTGAAATGGCTTTCCGTTTTACTTTTGCAGCGTTAGTAGACCGCTTTTTTCTCTTCTCTCGCACATCGTTTCACATACCTAGTTTTCACCGAGATAAGGAAAATTTGACACGTGTGTAGAGGGAGGATATATATATATATATACATATATATACATGTTCTGCTAATGCTGCTGTGGCTGTTTATGTTGCAGCCCGCGCTTCTGCGTCTGGGCGCGCTTTAGAAGAGAAAAGTGATAAACAAAGAGAAGGTCATGCGGCGGCTCCTCCAGGCCGCTGGCGGCACGCTGCGTGCGTCCAGCCAGTAGCAGAGAGATTTCCAAAAGCTACAGCAGTTTTGAGAGCGTGCGTCAGGGAGTTAAAGAATGAAGGAGGAATAGAAGAAGAGAAAGCGCGAGATAGAAGAAATAGCAGAGGTAACGACTGCGTAAGAACAGAAGAAGACGCGCAGGGAGAAGCCGGAGGGGCACAACACCAGTCGGAAGAAGGTGCAGCAGAAGCAGTTGTCAACGGCGCAAGCCCACGTCCTCAAAGAGCTGCAGATGAAACAGCAGCAGCGGGAAGGGCATACGAAGTATCAAACAGATTCTCTGAAGACGATACTGTCACTGATGTAACACCAACACCGATGCGGCGAACCTATTTTATATGGGTATATGGAGGAGTCACGGGAGCAAAACCTCTGGATGAGCTGGCTCTATGTGATTTATGGAGACTGTCAGTCTCTTTGGAATGGAGGTGACATCCCATCACGTCTCTTCTCTAGCAAATCTACAGTCTTCTTCTTTGTCTGCAGCATCTATCTCATTGGCATCGTCTGTCCACGCCTATCGCGTCTCCCCATAATATATATTTGCGTAGATGTGCTTCACATGGCCACATGCAACCGCACAATTGGGCATTTGTCTCTCTCTCTCTCTCTCTCGCTATATATATATATATATATATATATATATACGTTGGGCGGCATAGATGCATACAGCCGCATTCATATACATGTTTATACATTCATTAGATCTGTAGTGCGGATGACGTAGAGGCGAGAGAAGGAGGGTCTCCTGTGTGCCGTCTGTGAAGCAGTACTTTTTGGGAAAAAAGAAAAGCTTGTTGGTCCTGCATCGCCAGAACTTTTGATAGAGAGATAGACTTTCTCCGTCTCTCAGTGACGGTCTTAGAAGTGTCTGTTGGAGGGGAATGAAGCAGTTTTTCTTGCTTCAGATCCGCTTTCCAGCATCCCTGTCTGTGTGTCGTTGGTAGTCGTGAGAGTGTTTCTTTTTATAAATTGACATGATATGCACGTGTGATACATTAGTGTCCTCTCAAGTGTTGTATTTTGTCTCGTTCGTAGTTGATATCGATCTTACGCGGGCGAGAGAAGATGATCCGCTGTGAGTAGGGGTGAAGATTAGTGTCATTGTTTCGAGTTTTCAGCTGCATCTGACACACTCTAGGTACAGCCCTGTGTTTCTCCAAATTTGCTTTCATTCACCTTTCGCATCACGAAGAGGCACCCTGTTTTTCCCATCTTTATGCGTATTGATGCCTTCTATGTCTCTTAGTAATAATGTCTTGTCTCATTACCGCTGAATCAACTTGTGTTGCTGTTGGCGTTGTGTCTTTCATTTTGTCCCCTTCTCTCGTCGGCATCTTGCTGGTACTGCACCTTTTTCTTTTGGGGTGTCTCACTGTTTCTCCTTCGAAGTGTATAATGCAGAAGTAGCAGTACACGTGTCTCGTGCGGATATGTGTGGTAGTTGGAGTATTACCAGTAGTATTAGTACTATAGCAGCTATATAATTGTGATACTTTATTGTAGGAGGAGGAATGAGGACAGTAGCAACACTGCTAGTTATAAGTCCTTCTGCTCTCCCTCTTCTGCCTTTGCTGCAGCACCTGTTGGTGCGGCATGGCTTCGCGTGAGGTTCGAGAGGTGAAGGTGAAGGAAGAATGGGAGTTGGTGAAGGCTACCGGGAAATGTCCGCCAGCACTTCATTCGCATGCGATGGTGGCGACAGAAGAAAATTTGCTGTTGCTGGGGGGAGTCGAGAAAATGGACCTCACAGCAGCAGCTCCTTTGAACTTCAGGGTTCGTCGATCTTTTTCTGCCTGATGATGTATATATATATTCATATATATATATATATATATATACAGATATATTTACGCAGATACATACATATTATTGATATTTCGAGACACGTGTGCGTACATATATATATATATATATATATATATATATATATATATATACAGAGATACGTATGCATATGTACACGTGTCTAATTATATTCAGAGAAATTTATGTATAATATATATATATATTTTTTCAGAGATATGTATGCAGAGTTTTCATCTGTACTTATATCTGCCAGTGTATCTAGCGCACGCTTGTCGCAGAGGAATGCATGTGCGTCTCTGCTTCAGCAGGCTGCATTGACTAGTTAGCTTCTAAAAGTAATCACCAGAGGGGTTTACTGATCGTGGTTTACGAAGTCTTCTCACAGCAGCAAGGCCACTCCTCCCCTCTATGTACTTGTTAAAGAGGAGTCTATGTGAAACAGCGGAGCGACGTTTCTATTCAGTTCCACCTCTCTACACCGTATACGCACACTTGTATTAACATGGTGCATGATGTATAAATATATATATATATATATATATATATAATTAGCAGCAGCAATTCTGTATATACACACACGTGGAGGCATATGGTGTCAGCACGTAGGTACATCTCCGCATCTTGTATACAGGTGGTTTCACTTGTTCACTTGGTGTATCACTTGGCTTGATTGCTTCAAGATATCAATGACAACCTTCTTGCTGTATCTGACAGCCTCGTCATCGTTGTTCTCAAAGGAAATCGTATGGAGACGAATGTTGTATTCATCATTCAATAATCAATGTATTTGCAAAGTTGTTGATTCACCTTTATGACTCTATGTTGGGTACTAAGAACCGACTACCCGACATAGCTGCCTCAGTCCTGGCGGTTCTTATCATCCCGTACTTGATAATACTCAGGGTAGTCATGTGCATATCTCGGTGATCTCCTGTGGATATGGTGATGCCCGAGACGCATCTTATTATTGTATTCTTGACGTGTTCCTGTGTGAAGCAGAGGCAAACAGAGAAACTTTGCCCGCCTTCCCCAGTGTCAATCCATATGTACACATATGCATATGTGTATACATCAACATTGGATACACATATACACGTATGTGTGTACGTATACATAATGGATACACCTATACGCGTATGAATATATATATATATATATATATATATATATATATATATATATATATATATATACAATGGATATAGTATACTCGCATATACATATATATATTGGTACACATATACACGTATCAATATGTATGAATATTGAATACACATACACGTGTATACGTAGAAATATAGGATACCCATATACACGTGTAAATATATATATATATATATATATATATATATAGTGGATACGCATATACACGTATGCATCTGCATAAATATAGGATACACATGTACGCGTATATTTGCATATGGATATTGGACAAAGGTGAAGTCATATAAAATTTTTTCCGTGGGAGTGGAACGATGTTGTGTGCAGGAGCTCTACGTCTTCCACTTCGCCTCTCGTACCTGGAGTTTGATTGAGACGCAGGGCATGCCCGTCTCTCTCTCAGGTCTCATCAATGTGAGATTTCTTTCTTTCTCGAACATCTTCTCACCGTGTACACACACGTTTTAATGTCTCCTCAAAATGGTATTTCTATCTGGAACATCCTTTCTCCGTATACACACACGTATTTTACTTTCTAACGATGGGGTGCTTCAAACGCACTACGTTTCGAGCTGCTAGAGGAGGTCGTTTTAATGAGTGTGCGTAAATGCGCTAAGTCTGTGGACTGGAGACACTCGTTCATACAAAACCGCATTCCGTAGCTGCTTCGATATGAGGTTCTGCGTGGACAGGATTATCACGGGCTTACACCTGACAAACTTACATTTCTCTGCATTTATGCTGAAACACAACTTCAACGCTGCCTACTGAACTCGCTGACGCACTTTCTTGTAGGTAGAACACCGGGCAAGTCGTCATATACATACCTCTCACTGTCTTTATGTCTCATCTGACCATGAGAGCCTGGATTTTTGGTGGTGCAAAAGAAAATGAGGGTGGACGAATGTGTAGTAAGTATCTCGCTTTGGTGAAGCGCATTTCTCTATCACCTCATTTAAACATTTTCGCTTTTTCAACTGAAGATCGATCGGTCACTTATACGTTTCCTCCTTCTTTCTCCGAATAGTTTGCTATATGTTGTTCTCAGCATGAGTTTTCATGTGCCCTGAACATTGAGATAACCCGTGGCACGTCTCTCTGTTGATATGTGTACGAGTGATCTGTATATCTCGCCCCTCTCTCGCATTAAAATTGTTTTCATAAATACACATGTCGACGTCTTTGTTGTTTCTTTCGCTTCTACCCGTCTGTGCTATCGCCTGAATAACATATATATGTCTTTCTCTCCATTTAACCACAGGTCGCTGGCTCTACGGCGCCTATGTAATATTCTGTTCGCAGGTGTTTACACTGACGCCAGTGGAGATGCATATATTTTTTGTTTGATCTTTCTCCCTATGATTCGCTGTCGGGAATTCTTCTTCTTTAATGCAGTCATCCTTTTCGCTCCTCGCATCCTTTCATTGTCCTCCTTTCTTCACCACGTACATATCCTTCCACGAAACAAGCCGGCGAAGGAACCCGTTCGTCTAGTTATACGTGTAGGATTACTGTATATATATATGAATCTGCATTGAGATACCATCTTAGTGATTTCTACTGTATACCCAGTGTGTGCTTTCTTCACATATAGACTGAGAAGCGTAGATATACGGAGGGGTTGAAAGTGTTTTGGAAGAATCTTCTCAGTTGCTGCACATGTGTCCGCCTCATAAAGGCTTTGCTCTCCCAGTAGCTCTCTTCACGTTTCCATCGGATCCCGTTGCTCTTTATACGTATATATATATATATATATATATATATATATATATATATATGAATATATATGAATATATATATGAATATATATATATATATATATATACCACACCTCCTCTGGGTTTCGATTATCTTCACATGGATCACCCTACATGTATTCAAGGGCAGTCTGCGTGGGTGTATTTGTGAATCAATACTTATTCATGAGCGGCTGTTGTTCTTTTTTTTTTGTTTCAGAAGATGCCTATCCTTATATGTTCGCGTGTATATTTGTGTCATCATCTTCTTTCTTTGCGAAACTGTTGAGCACATTAATGTATGTGTTTTCGTTTTTTCTTCTTTCTTCTGCGTACCTCCCTGAATCTTTAGATGTGTATATATACGTTATTGTTTCTCAACGTAGATCACGTTAGCACTTCCTCTCTACCGTGCTTACATGCACATATACATCTATATATATATATATATATATACATGTATTCGTATATAATTACATACATGTATATATTTATATATTCCTCTCTCTTTATATTTGACATTTGCATATTTCTTGATCTCTATAGGTCTGTGGTGCATTTTCAATCCAACATTTTCATTTTCAACGGTCTTTATGTGGCTTTCAGGATGATTTTTGGAATGACATGCATTATCCCCAACGGCGCTTCTCCCATAGGGCGATGCTAGTGGAAAGAGCAGCACCAGCGATAGCAGAGAAAAAAGGAGAAAGGACTGGTGTTGATGGCGTATCTCCAATGAATTACACGCTCGTGCTCCTGGGCGGTTGTGATGGCTGTGTCCCGACGAGCGACCTCTGGGCTCTCGATGTCTGTCAGATTTCTCTATATCTCTCACAAACAAGACCTCTCTCTCTCTCTCTCTATATATATATATATATATATATCTACGTATGTATCTACGTATACACCTGGGGATATAGATGTGAACCTTTAGACGTAGGTTCTGGACGGCGGTCTCTTCTCTTCTCACTGATTATCAACATTCTCTCTTCGTTCTCGCTTGTTTCCGCAGATGCTCATCTTCCTTCTTCTTTCTGTTTCTCCCTCTTTCTCTGTCTTCCTTCTTTGTGTTAAGAATACGTTTGTGGAGGGGGTTGAATAGAAGCACGTAAACTTTGCTTCCTCTTCTTTTTTTGGAGACTTTCCTCTGAAGTACAGAATGTCTTGTTTCATGCCCTTGTGAAAGATTGGATATGCGTTCATGCGCGTGAAAGGAAAACCCCGTATAATAGTGTACTTTGTCCACATCTGCACTGTGATTCTGTTTCTCGCTCCTATCTTCATAAACAGCTACAGAAACCCCAAATGTATATATATATATATATATATATATATATATATATATATATGTATATTCGTATTAAATCCGGGTACATATATATTTATATAGCTCTGAATACAAAACTACGACGTTTTGTATTTCTTCTGTATCTCTCCACTCATCTGCCTCTCTCTTTATATAAATATATATATATATATATATATATATATATAGATAGATAGACGGTTGAGTGTGGGGTCACAGTGGTGTCTTTGTACGTATAAATTTATTTGCAAGCAAGGTGTGCACTCGTCGAAGTGATATTTTCATCTCCTGATTGAGGATCCTTATTTGCAAAATTATTCTCTGTGCATTTGTATTTTATTTTTCCTTCTCTCTGTGTGTACAGGCACATGTGAGTAGTTTGTTTTCAGCAGCATAACTATGCTGTATATATATATATCAGGTTAAAATACTTTTGTTCTCTTTCATTTTGTCTCTTTCTTGTGGGCTGATCTGTTTCCTTTTCCCTCCTTTCATCCTGTGTCTTGTATCTCTATCCTCTTGGATTTCTGCTTTGATATCAAATGCTGCAGCTGCAGCAGCTGCGGTGGCAATTCATCACCGAGCTGCCGTGTGCAGAGTCGTCCTGGCGCTGCCGCAGTGGGAGTGCCCTTTTTAAAGAAAAAGACACTGTTCATCTTTTTCTAATTGGAGGAGGCGGCGCTTGCTTTACCTTTGGATCGCATGCAGATCCTGCCCTTCAATTGAGTATATATGTCTCGGATCTCTTTACCTGCAGTGATTCACTTCCCTTCAAAAATCAAACATGTCAAAAGGTATTTGTCAACCAGCAAAGCATTCCTCTGTGTCTTCATTTTCATTGTCCTCCTCTTACTCTTTCTCTTCGTCTTTCTCTCTTTCATCTACTTCTCTTTTTCTTCTCTCCTCTCTTTGTTTTCTCCTCTTGTAGTCTTTCTCATAGATGATGTAGTCTTCTCTCGTCTCCCTCTTCTTCCTTCTTCCGTCGTCTTTGCTATCTGTTCTTTTCAAATGTGTCCTCTCTGTCCTCCTCCGTATCTCTTTCTTTCTTCTCTTTGTTGCCTGCTTCCCTGTCCTTGAATCCTCTATAAAACGATTAACGCGAGAGACCGTCACGATGTCTTCCTCTTCGTAGAAGAAAGAGAGGACACCTCCCAGTTATGTATTTCAAAACATTCATACAACTAAGGATTTATACATTGTCTCCGCTGCACTCCACCACTTTTCTCTTCTGCGTCTGCTGCTGCTCGTAAAAAACGCAATGCCATTTCATTTTCTCCCTGCAACGCTGCCTCGGGTTGTCTCTTTCTCTGCTTCATTGTACAGTTTCCCTTGTCTTGGTCGTACTCGTGTTTATTCTTTTCTTCTGCTTTTCTATAATTCTCACTGCAAGTTTCCCTACTGTCTTGCTGTGTGTATTCTCTTCTTTTGCTTCTTCTTTATCTTCTTCATTCTCGAGGGTGCTATGTCTTCTTTGATACGTTGCTATAATGTAGCACAGCTGTCCTACTCCAGAAGACACTGCGCAACCACAAAGATGTAACGATATGCATATATGTATATATATATATATATATATATATATATATATATATTCATTCTTCAGTGGAAGGCATTGATTTGAGCCACAGAAGTTCTTTTCAATATCAAAATAACACAACTCTCAGTGGAACTTTCTCAGCGCTTTGTTTCCTTCTCGATAGCATGTAGCGCGTCTCCTTACGAAGCCCCTCTTTATCTGCTGAACATCTACGGGGCTTTTCTTCTGCAGTTATGATTTTTTTCAACAGGCGGGGTGAATTGTATAACATTGTCTTTGCTGTGTGTGGACGTGCTTCTGCAAACGGTGGTTGGATATGTGTCTCCTGCTGCTGCTGATGTTCGATGCTGAGCTCCTGCTGATCTGCTGCTACTGGCAGGTGATTATCTACTGCTGTTGCGCGTATGACTTTATATACAAACGCTGTCTTTCTGCCGCAGAAGGAAGGAGACTCGGGCTTTTCAGATTCTCTTCGTCCTCGCCGTTCACTGATGAATTCTTTTCCACAGTATGTTATCGAATATCTTTGAAAAGTGCCTTTTAAAGCATACCTTTTCCAACAGCGTGCAGAATCTGTCTTCTTCCTATACCTCTGCATACATATACAACCCTCTCCTTTTCGTTTATATATACATATATATATTATATATACATGTAATATATATATGTGCATGTATATGTATGTGCATTGATCTGTTAGCTGTGTGGAGTCTTCGCTATAGTACCGTCCTGCTAAATTTATTGAAATGATTTTCACCAGCTGTTTCACTCTTCTCAGATGACCCTTGTAGGAGAAAGAGTAATAGTAGTAGCAGTAAACTAGTAGTAGTGGTAGTGGCTCTTGGCGTGTGTGCGTTCTCTGCACCCAGAGAAGCTTTCTGGCAGAATTTTTCTCCTCTACTTTTAGGAGTTTCTTACGGCATATTGACACACACATGTCCCTGAAGTAGATAAATTTATGTGCAAAGGTGACCTTATATCAGGCCTATCTGCTGCGCACTCACCACTGTGTCTACATGTAAATGGGCGTATATATATATATATATATATATATATATACATTTTGTAGATGTATACCTATGTATAGTTGTGTGTACATAAGGGGCGGCTTGCGATACCTTACGCCTTCGAGAGGTGTGCGACGGCTTTCTGTCGTGACTTCAATGCAGATTTGTCCCGTGGGATGTCTTTGCATTGTGGGTATTGCTGCTGCTGGAGGTCTTGCGCTGCCTGTAATGCTGCTGCTGCTGCTGCTATGTTGCTGCGTGTGGTGTCAGAAGAGAAGAGACGAAAGAAGGCAAAGGTGCCGATAAAGAAGATGCGCAGCAGATGGATATGAAAGAGAAATTCGACTATGGAGATTCCACCGCGACGCAGCAAAAGAAGCAACAAGAAGACAGATGGAAACACTCTGAAGAGCTCAGGAGAAAGATACTGTTGCTGCGGATGGGTAACGCCGGCGGTAAAGGGAGTGCTGCTGCACCAGCAGCAGGACATGAGTCGGATGTCGACTCAGCACGAAAAGGGAAAGACAGTGAGTACTATGCATTTGTGCGATTCTCGTGCTTCTCTGCAGATATTCTACGAATGAGAATGCCTTTTTCTTTTCAGGTCTCTGTTTCCCTGTCACAGCCACACTGGGTATACGATTGCTCCTACGACTGCTTGAGGCCTCGACCTTCAGTATATGTTCAGTTCTGCTTCGTCTTTGGTCGTCTGCAATGATGTTTTTCTTTGTTTCTATTCGGTCATTAGATCCACATGGAGACATCATGAGAAAAAAAATTTCCTCTCCATACGAATACTCATGCGGCAGGGGCTAAAGGCAGATTGGTATATTCGTGTTTCTTTGTGTACATGTAGAGACTAGCAACGTCTTGAGAGAGTGTGTGTTGCCTTACACTAGACGCCGTGTATAAAGATGATGATACATACACCTATGTATATCTTGCATAACGGGCATATGTGTGTATACTTCTCGTGTGTATATTTGCAGGTCTACGTGTGTTCCTTTATGTCGTCTGAGTCGACACGCACATTGGAGGACTATTTTACGTCATGGACATGTTATCTCTATATTCTGTATATGTGATATTGTCGCTGTTTTTTCATATTTGCTGCCATATCTTGTCCTTTTTCTTGATTCGCTGCTGCTGTGCTCTTCCTAAACACTCCTGGTATTCTTCGCTTTGGCAGCAGTTCTCCTTAGCCTTCTGTCCCTCTGCTGTTGTGAAACACTAATGCAACTGCTCTTCCACCGCTGTATGCTGCTGCAACTCCTACACTACCGCTGCACCTATGGCGCTGTTGCTGCTGCTGCGACTCCTATACTCCCGCCGCTCCCATGCTGCTATGCTGTTGTTGTCCCTATGCTGCTGCTGCCTCTATAATGTTGCTGCTCCCATACAGCTGCGACATCTATACTATCGCTGCTCCTGTAGTGTTGCTGCTCCTATAGTGTTGCTTCTCCCATGCTGCTGCTGCTGCTCCTGTGGTGCTGCTGCTCCCGTGCTGCTGTTGGTGCTCCTGTGCTGCTGGTGCTCGTCGCGCATGTTTGAGAGAGCATGATGGGGCTGCTGTTTGAATGCTCTTTCTATAGCTCGTGTGAGTTGAATTATCAGTTGGGATGCCCGTGCAATACTCCTCTTTTCTTGAAGACATCGGCTGCATTCTTTTCTTGTTGCAGCTCATGTTTTGTCCTGTTGTTTTCAATGCAGCAGCAAAAAGGAGCACGACTCGGAAGAAGAGAGGCAGCCGATTTTCTTTCACCAACTGCGTGCTTTCGTGCATGCAACAAGTTGCTGCTGCATTTGGAATGCCAGAGGAAACCGAGGACAGCACATCTACTAACTATTACGCCTCTGAATATGTTCTCTCAGGGAAATATGAGCTGCTTGGAGATATACTGGTGCTACGGCCTGACGATTACTATGAAATTCAGCGATGGGCTGATGATTTGTACGTTCCTTGCAGCCTTCTCTACTTCTTGTTGATTTATCGTCTTTTCTTTTTTTTCCACCATGCGTGTTTAGCATAATACGAGTTTAATTTGTATTTCTTCCCCATGCTCTGCCATCATCTCTACACATACACTGAATAATAATGCATGCTCAACGCCGTAACCGCATATATATATATATATATATATATATATATGTATATATCCGGTAATTGAGAACAGTATGTGAACCCGTCAGTCTATCTCTTTACCTTTCCGTACGTATATACACATCTACACCTAATCCTTTGTGCAGGTAGGAGTGTCTTCGCGTCTGTCATTGATATTCCCTGGATACACATATGTATAGATAGAGAGGGAGACATGCATGTGTATCCACAAGGTATGCGTACGCTTGAGTAGAGAGGCAGTGCTGTTATGTGGTGGGGTGCTGCAGTATACATACCGGTGGCAAATCTAGAAAGGCAGACGAGGGGTGAGAATAGACTGAAGAAACGTTTTCTGAGGACATTGCCTCTTTTTGTGTGGATAGGCACAGACGGAGACGAATATGTCCACGGAGAACTCGATATTTCTCCATTTATCTGTCTACTTATATGATACGTATACACTCTCCTGCTGCCCGTTAATCATAGAAGAGACTGTGATTAGAGCAGCAGCCGCAAGGGGGTACCCAGAGAAAAAAGCTGCTGCGGGACAAGTGCGAGAGAGCCGGTAAAATTCGACGTTCCATTCCTCTAAGAAGATCTCCATTGATGCGCAGTAGCACCAGTAGCAGCTGTTTGTGTGTGCAGGTAACTACTCTGTACCATGCTGCCTAGATTCTGCTGCTACATGTGCGTAGAGCAGAAGAAGAATCGGCTTCGGTGTCTATACGGTAGCGATAAGCAGCAGGACCAGCAGCAGCCGGACTAGCAGCAGCAGAGGAGAAGAGTTTCTTTGATGTTCTTGGCGTTTGATATTATATGCGCAGAGATGTCTCCAGGAGGGAGATGCATGTCATCAGTACGACGTTCTGGCAGTTGCTGTCTAAAAGCATGTATAATCGACGCTTTGCTGTGCAGAGCACGGTCTCTGGATGGGATCGACAAAGCGGCGTGAGAAGAGAAATACCATTAGCAATTTTAATGATGTATATACGAGCGGAGAAATTATCTTTTGTTTCCCTACCACTACTCTTCACTACAGTTCTTTTTCAGGGTGGCATGCTCGGCGTAGTTCTTGTTGTCGTCCGTTTGTCGTTTGAACGTGCATCAATATGAAGGAAAAACGTCTTGTAAATCTGTTTCGTATGCATACACCCATAGACAGAAGAAGAATAAGAAGTTTGCATAGTCGGCCTGTTTTCTCTCTATTCGCAACTGTGTACACGCCTGTGGAAGTCTGTGTACACGCACGTAGAAGTCTACGAAGGCAAACACGTTATAGATGCATATACGTATATCACCTGGTCATCTTCAACTCCACGTGCTCGATAGCAGGAAGCTCGACCTTTTAATCTTCTTCAGTTACAAATATATATATATATATATATATATATATATATATATATATATATATATATATGTATATATACATATATGCGTAGATAGGGAATTCAAACGGTGGTTGAGGAAACGTCGCTAGCAACTTATATTCTTTTTCATCTTCACATCCACCGCTCATGTTCGTGAGAGTTCACTGCTTCGGGAACAGCAAGAAATGCTTGCTTGAGGACAGGTGAATCCGTAATTATATATCTATACACAGGTGCCTAATATGCACCTACGTCCAGCAATGATGATTCATTCAAAGAGACACGACTCCACCCACTCCATATCTCGAAGTGTTAATATCTAGATATGTACATAAATATTCGTGCCTATGAACAAGCAGCTCCAACAGGCCACCGCATCTGCATCTTCACATGCGCACACTCACCTCTATGTATATAATGAGGGATATACATATAAATATTTGTAAATGGATTTATGTATACATATATATATATATATATATATATATATATATATATATATATATATATATATATATATGTATATAGTTGTATGTGTACATATGAAGGAAAGTCAGTGAATCTGTTTCTATCCATGTGCATGTGTGCGATGTCCAGAAGAGAGCGGGGATATTATTGGCGCCGCATGGGCGTTCTCAGTGAGAAATCTTTCTCCATCTGTTGTGAGTGCCCGCAGATATACACCTATGCGTACACACATATTTGTATAAGGAATTTATGTCACAACGCCTGTCTGCGAACATCAGCGCTTTTTCACTTTTACACACGTCCGTGTGGTTACTTCTTACTTCCTGTCCTCTATCCAAACTGCGTCTCTGGCTGATTCTTACGAAAGTGTATGTGTATATTTATATATATATATATATATATATATATATAAATAGACAGGTACTTGAGGTGCCTTTCGTTCTGCTGAATACGACGTGCATCATTCTTGAAGTGTCTTGGGGTGAGTCTGCATGTGCGATATGGAGGTGCTGTACCGGGGAACCTTTGGAGACTCACCCCGGGGTGATATACCTTAGTAGTATGTGGTGGGTATGAACGCATGATACTCTCACACATGATGAAAAGATATAGGTTTGCGAAGGTATTTGTATTCGCGTAGAGTGGTGTAAGTTTATATTGATTCGTGGATCATGCATAGAGCCGTGGATACTTCTCTGCGTCTGTCTGCGTTGGTGCTGGATTCGGTTTTAAAAGTCTTCCTTTGTCTGCATGATTTGTGGTTGCTGTTCTTTCCAGAAAAGCGAAAATTAAAGTCCTCTAACAGAACACGAAGTGATGTTTCCTCTCTTTCTCTCCTCTTCATGTTTCTCGATGTGGTTCTCTACGTGTTAATAAAATTTGCTCGACCTATATATATATATATATATATATATATATATATATATATATATATGGCTGTGTAGTGGGGATATAGTAGTAGATAGACAGCTGGTTGCATGTGTAGGTCTAAGTGTATGTGTGAGTAAATTGTAATATAAATGAATGCGCAGGTGAAGATGATCACCGAAGGGGGCGGACTCGTCAACCATCGGGAAAACGGCGTCATCTACAGATTTGATATTACGAAGTGCATGTTCTCATCCGGCAATGGAACAGAAAGGTAAGCAGCAACAACAGCATCAACAGGAGCACCAACAGCAGCAGCGATTGCAGCAGCAGAAGCAGTAGCAGTAGCAGCAGCAGCAGACGGTCGAACAGGTAGTGAGTCAGCAGCATGTATTTGCCACTGCCTGGGGGCTGTGACGCGTATAGTCTCTTCCTGTTCCTCACCCCTCTTGTTGTGATTCTTTTCTTTGATTGAGAGAATTTTGCTTTTCTTCTAATTCGGCGTCTGCAGGTGTTTGCTACTGTGACTACTCTAACACGTCACTCTGTGGTTGCTGTCTTGGCTGCGAATGCTTCTCTTGCTCCTGGTATCTGCTGCTGCTTCTCCAGGTGTTATTTTCTTTTAATCGCTATACTATTTCTTTCTGCTGCTTGTCTCTGCGTCTGCTTCCGCTCGTGTTGCTGATGATCTCTGCAGTTTGGCTGTTTCAGTGGTCTTCCTGCAGCACTCGCAGGCAGTACTTCCTTCGGTTGTCATCTTTTCTTTGTCTCTGCCCACCGCGGTCAAGACAACACTGGTGACCATGCAGCTGTCCCCCTCGTTCCCACTTCTGTCTCCTGCCTTATACTGGCTCTGGTGCTTCTTCTCCTCCTTCTCTTCGTTGAAAGTCTTTTCTGTTGTGCAATGCAGCAGTAGCCTAACAGTAGTACCAGGAGGAGACGTAGTATACCGATAGTAAAAGTAGTATTGAAGTAGTAGTAATAGTATCAGGAGTAGTACCCTGAGAGTAGTAGTAGTAATAATAATAATAGTAGCAGGAATGGAAGGTTGTTTTCTGCAGGAGCACTTGGTTGTCGTGCTGCTGCTGGGGTTCGTCATTTTTTTTTATGTGTTTGTCTCTCTGTGTGCTTTTGTTTCTGAATTTCTTTTTCCTTCCGTGGGTCTCTGCGCTGTTCTTCGTGTCACACATTTGCTGATTCTCTTGTCTTATCTTTCTTCTTTCTGCCCTCGTCCTTGCAGAAATCGCTTTGTGAATTTAATTTATGCAGGAGGAGAGAAACAGCCTGAGAGAGTTGTGGATCTGTTCTGCGGAATTGGATATTTCTCTCTTGCCGCTTTGACAAGAGTGCCGGCCGATCGACTGCAGCAGGTCTATGCCTGTGACTGGAATGTGACCGCACTTGAGGTGATCAGACAGAACAGAAAGCAGTAAAAGAAAGGGAAAAAGAAGAAAAGAAACGTCCTTTTTCGTATGGTGACGAAGCAGGAAAGGGTGAATTTCGGTTTTAGATCCATCTTCAACTGTTTTTGCACCGTGAAATGCCACCTGTCACTTTATCCTTCCTACTCTGTTTTCTCTATCTCTTCTCCTTTCTTTTTTTATCTCTTTTCGCTCGTTCTTCTCTCATTCAATTCTCTCATATTTTCCCGTAGACAAAAGTGCATCCGGTGACACAAGCGTGTGTGTACATGTGTGTATGTGGAGGGATGAGCAGGACGAAATACAGAGTAGAGGGAAACATCTCTACATGGCGGGCTAAGTCAACGTCCCAGTGAATTAAGCAAGCTTAGGTATACATATAGGTATATATGTATCTATAAGACACTCTAACTCATTTATTTATACATATATATATGGAGATACATGCTCGTGACCACCTGTTTGTGATGTGAAGTTTAGGGATGTAAAAGTTTGCGCAGGTCAGTTTGCAACGTGGATTTAAGAGGTGTAGACATGCAGGAGAAGGCTGGTGATGCGCCTTTGTTGCAGTGTTTTTTTCTTTAATGACAAAAGAGAAAAGACAAGGTGGGTATGCATGTTCCTATTTTTTTTCTTGGTTTTCTGCAGTATTTCAGAGAAAGTCTCCGCTTGAATCAAGTGGATCCATCCAGAGTTTATCTCTTCTGCTGCGACAGTGCCCGTCTGCCAGGCAGCACTGCTAGGACGCGCTTGCTCCCAGTGACCCGCGACTACGACGGCAGAAGAATGGGGTCTCAGTCTTCTACTTCATCACCTCAGTGTTGTCTCACGTCTGTCGGCACAAACTCTTCTTTTCCATCTCCATCTACTTGTTGTCTTCCTGAGGGAGCCTGGCCTGACAACGACGCTCGCCGTATTTATAGTGATCCGGCAGCTTTACCGGCCTCGCTGATCGGTGTCGCTGATCGCATTTCCCTCGGACTTCTGCCTGACTCCACATCTGCACTATCAACAGCGCTGATCCTGCTGAACAAAGAACAAGGAGGCGTTTTGCACGTCCATACTGTTTCGTGTGCAACTCCTACTTCTGTGTCGCCTCCATATGCCTCCTACTCTGTCAGCGCATTTGTCAGCCGGGACGCTGCGGTGGTGAAAATGGACACGTCGTATTTTCCTGCAGCAGCAGAAGTAAACCAGAGGAAAGAGGAATATTATTCTGTAGGGCAGCGGCAACAGCACTCCAGTGGAGAGGAAGAAATAAATGAAGAGACAGAAAAGTCGAAAAGAAAACAAAAGGCAGCGCAGCGAAAGCAACATGCACGCACCTACCTCGGGAACCATCGGGGATCTGGCATGCAAGTCGCTAAAATTATCCTGGAGAAACTCGGAGCAGTAGTAAAAAAAGACCCGGTGATGTCTTATTTCAAGCCACTGTATCATCCAAGTAGAACTTGGATTTTTTCAATCAAACACATTGAAAGAGTGAAATCGTTTTCTCCTCGAGTATACCACTATGTCATCGATGTCGAATGCAGGCCAGAAACTTTTTTTTAAAAAAAAAATTTCGAAGGAAGTCAGCACTCCACAGGTGATAAATCCCAAGTTTCACCTGATGGCTGGATAAACAGCAACAATAGCAACGACACGACAGGGATCAAGTAAAGCGATTGTGCTTCAGGTCGTTGGTTTTTGTAACTACAGCTCGAGTACGCGTGCACACACACACACACACACACACACACACACACACACAAACACAAACGCAAACACAAACACATGCACACCCACAGTTGTGAGCCCCAAGCAAAGGTATGAGAACTCGATTCTGTCAGTGGTGTGCTTCAAAACACTATCAAGCAAAAACACGAAATGAGTGGGAGACCATTATAAGGCGTTGGCGTATTTGCAGGAAGGAGGACGAGTGAAAC
Source organism: Onychomys arenicola (assembly GCA_949786405.1). Lineage (NCBI taxonomy): Eukaryota > Metazoa > Chordata > Mammalia > Rodentia > Cricetidae > Onychomys > Onychomys arenicola. The sequence continues at coordinate 31,717 of CATKUM010000447.1, forward strand.
AGTAAAAAGAACAGTTGATGCAGTTCACGGCCCCGATCAAACGAAGAGGCGGCTGGCATTTCCGCTCGAGATGCTTGAGACTGCTTGACAAAAAGCACTACGCCGAAGTAGTTGGAAACTGCACGTAGAGAGTTTCTATCGTAATAAGTAGTTCTGAGGGGACTTGTATGACTTTTGAGTATTTTTCCAACTTCACGTTCGTACGGAAAAATAACAGGTATCTGTGGGCAAAAAAAATGTACTTTTACTGTTCCTGTGTCATCATGCTATAACAGTAGAATTCGAAGTCGGAAGTGCGTGTTCTGGATTTTCCGTGTATCAGGTTATCCTTTATGTTTATGCAGCCTGTAGAGGAAGAAGTGCCTTTCAGGCTCACTTGAAAATTTGTTTGATTCTAGTATCTTCTCGCGAAATGCGATCGCTATCGGATTTTTGCATTACAGCATCGGAGAACAGCAGCATTCGAACTGGCAAGAAAAGCACTTGCTTGCACCGCGAAACACACGCATATGTTCGTTTCACGGCGTCTACAGTGGCGAAAGTGCCCGGCTGCATGTGAAGCACATTACATAGGAGTCTCGCAGCCTTCGGTAAAGGCAAAATCTACCTTTGCACGAAGCGCACTCTGCATGGTACGAGATTACGGCATTCCTTGCGGCTACGTGCGTTTCTCTTCGCCTCCCCCTGAGCTGTTGCACAGCGCGCCTGGTGTCATACAGTATGCCTCAACCTGTACTTCGCACTTGCAGCATATTCACAGCCGTTTTCCTAGCTGCACACACGCAACGTGTACTGGCACAGGCGAGAAAATTCAAGAAGTTCTGACCGAACGCAAGGCTTACCTTTCTGCACGCAGAGTTTCTAGTATGAAAGTGTGCGTGAAGGTGTTGAAGGCTTTTGCACGCATATAGGAAATGAAACAACATGTGGGAGTTCCGATTCTCTATGTGCCTTTCACATATCGTCTTTAACACATTGAATGACGGCACATAGAACAGGAGCTGTGTGCCTTATACTGCACTTTTTTCTCCGTCGCGGCGGCTGGTCTCCATGGATGGAGATGCACTTCTTCGTTACGTTGTATTACGTCTTCAAGTGTTTGGTGCTTGCCTCATAAATAAGGAGACTAGCGGCCGGTACTAGACACGTCCGCTGCACGTGCGCGTGTGGCGCAGATATACTGAGGATGTAAATAATGGGTACACGTGGTAGGTCAAGAGCCCTTTATCGTGCGTCACATGTCTGTTCGTGAATCGGCATGGCTTGTATTGCCAGTGTTATCATTGGGGTGGTAACAACGTGTCTACACACCCTCCACACATTCCGCCATCATCGCGTGCAGACACTTTGTATACAACGATATATATATATATATATATACATATACATATATTGTGTGTGCGTGTGGGTGTAAAAAGTAAGGATTCATGCGTGCCTGGCAGTACATCGTCACGAAGCAACTTGGACTTTCTGTAGACCCGTGAGAAACTGAAGGAATACTTTAGAGGCGAACATTTGAGAGAAGTCTAAAACGTGCAACGTATATGGGTAGTTGACAGGTTGGAGCAGCGTAGATCAATGCTCTTCAATCATGCAGAGGCGATGAGTTGACTGACACTTGGACCGGTGCCCCTCGTTACACAAAGCCGTGATTCAGCAGTGTCGGGAGCAAACTTTGAAGGGGTTAGTTAGAGTGTCGAACTGCAGGATAGAAACATGCTTGAGATACAAACGTACGTATCCACCTATACATGCGTACGCTTATATATTGGATACCAGCGAGGTTCGTAAAGTCAATCATAACGACGAACAAGGCTCTGCGTTTGTTTCACTAAGACAGGAATTGTGAAGGACGCATTCCTGCATGGTCTCCTGTAGAAATACAGTTTGTGTGTACATTACTCCTGAACTTATAAATTCCGGGGCAATACAGAGTATACATATGTAGTGCTGTTTTCCCCACCTCTATATCGTGAAACAGGTGTTTGTTGGGTGCACGCATCCACGTAGACACGCAACTTCAGATACCCAAAGAGGTGTACGCAATGGCTTTTCGGAACCTA
>CATKUM010000448.1:0-33767 GCA_949786405.1 Onychomys arenicola
GATGCAAAAGTCTAGGGCCTCCCTGCATGTGCTTTCAAGCAAAAGAAGCACAATACAGCTATGTAAGGTAGTGTTCGGTGGCCATAATTGCCGGCTGAACCCATGGAGGCGGAAGAGCATCTCACCACGTAGATAAAAAATCATAGCGTGTAAGCGAACTGTTGATAGAATCCTCCCGCAGATATGCACTGTGAATTCCTCCACCTATCTGCCCCTAGCTTTACTTGTGCTTCGTTCAGTTTTTCGCACGGCGAAGGCCCAGCTTAGTAACATGTCGATTTCTACGTGATCGGACGACCACTGGCAATGACTGTGCCTACATTCGGCAGAATGAAAACTCGTCTTGAGCTTGAAGCGCTTAGTCCAATTTCGACGTGTGGAAAATTTTCTGCGTACTATTTAGGTTCCCGTGCATACTTACGTCTCATTAGCACACGCTGTTACGCTCCTCTCACTTCCAATCTCAAAAAACTCTTGATTGACTCTTCAGGTTAGCTACTAAAAATTGTAGTACATGACGATATCGCCTATCCCCCGTTGTTTTCCGCTTGTGTAACGTACATATGCATACCTCTACATATATATACATGTATACAGACGCGTTCTTGAAGTAGAGAGCATCTGCTTGAGCGCAGCCATGAGCTATACAGGTGGATGCATGGAAAGAAAAGAAACCTCTTCGCGTGTGTGCGTCACAATCAGGTATCTGAGCTTTATCGAGTGACTATGAAAGATTACGTACTGGTTCGACCTCCGAAAGAGAGCGCAGGCGGCGTTTGTGCAGCGGCCAGAGAGGAATGACCGGACAGAATTAGTACAGCTGCTGCTGCTGTAGCGCGCAACAACTTGCTCCGCCTTTCGCCCTGCATTTTCAGAGTCGTGCGAATACTTCCGAGGTGTCCACTGAAGACACACAAAAAATGTAGCCTTACTCGGGCGATGTTTCAATGGCCTAGTTTACCTTGCTTAGGCTACATATTCACCACGAGCATCAGTATTTGTTGACGAGGAGAATGAGGAGATGCTACGCACATATCTTCACACGACTGCGCGCAGCAGCGCTAGGTTGCCTCGAGCTCGCAACAGCGTAAACTTGCTCCGTCTCTCGCCCTGTATTTCCACGGTCATGCAATGAGTCGGAGATGCTGATATACTCCGATGATCTGAACCTCCCAACCTTATCTGACGTTTTATCTGCTAAGGCCACATTTTTTGTTGCTAACCGTAAGTAGCTGTCGTCCAAGTAAATACAAGGAGCGAGATAACATCACTGCTCTCTGGTCTGTGGCGCTGAAAGTGTCTGCTGCCAAAGCAATGGCTTTGGTGCCATTGCTAGCGGCCGAATGTTGCGTTGCTGGAAAGGCACACGGTGTGAACGAGTTTCAGCTCACATCTGTATGAGTCAGTGGGACTCACGAAGCAAAAAAGATTTGCTACGAATGTCTCTGTTTACTGGTGCGCACGTTTGGATGGACACAGGGGGAAATCACCGTATGAACGTCGTATTAAAACCGTTAAATACAGGCAATACCTAGCCCTGGACTTCGGTGCAATGAAGAAAATGCGCGATAACGCTGTAGACGTTCATGAACCGTTCTGCAACGCATTATTCAACGTAGGAATTTTGGCTGCATTGTGGTAGACGCAGAATGAAAAAACTCTACTATCGCAAAACGTCCACGTCTCAAATCCCCTCTGACTCGTGGCAGCCTAGCGCTGCTGCGCGCAGTCGTGTGAAGATCTGTGCATAGCATCACATTCTCCTCGTCAACAAATAATGATGCTCTTGGTGAATACGACTTGTACTACTGCAAGGATATTGTCAACTGTTGCGGCGTATACGGACAGGCGAGTTGTTTGTCTCAAATTCGCGCGAGGAATATTGAACGCTCCTGCGAAGACGCGGGGTGCGCCCTGGCTCACCAAATTCAAGAGCTGTGGCAGGGAATCGTTAAAAATGTTCCGGGTACCATTACAAAATGTGGAAACGCTATAGGCTGCGGCATAATATATGTAGATGGGTCCTGGGTGGGTGCACAATGTATGCCTTAACCTCTTGGTGTCATGCGAGTATTATAATGTTTGAAAGGGCTGTCGAGTAGGCTGTACCAGAGTATATATAAATCGCCACACACAATTTCGTTGTCTTTGTGAAAGCTTTGCTCCCTGTGTGTGGTAGCTTCACGACTCCGAGTGAACGGCTGGTTCCTGTTGACAGGACACTGCGTCGCCCGTTATCTCCAGTACGAGGACACGATACTGCTGCTAGGGTCTCAGTCACTGGCGATTACTGCTGGAGTATGCCGTGCAGAAAGTACATGAGCCATGAGCTGATTCAAACGGCTGCCCAGTTTACGTACTTGTGAGTCTGCCTGCTGTAGAGCATGTGCAGCTTCAAAAGTAACAGCTTCTCGAAGCCAGTTTGTGGTATTGTTGCAGCAATTCGGAGTGTTCCTAAATGGGGTGTATGGCGTGCTCTACTAGTGGCAGCGGAATAATGCACCAGGGACTGCTGACTCCAGCAGCAGGGCAAGCAGCAGCAACAGCCACGTCACCAGTGGCAGAAGAAAAACGCGGTTGTAACCTATTCCCTAGCTGCTGAGCTTCTCTGACACCTTCGATCCATCAGGTAGAACAGTATCAGGACGTCTAATGCAGCTGCTGACTAGGGACGCACTTACGGGGAGACGGGAGTCCAGACGGTGTGGTGGCTTTTGAATTTCGAATTTGAATCTGGATTCTGAAGTTGTGGTCAACAGTCTCTGGCTATATGTATGTATCCTGTGTAAGCTTATCCCTGCTGCTGATGTCCACTCCCGTCTTGTGCAGGAGTATATACCTGGTTTTCACAGAGAGTAACGTTTACCCAACCATATTCTTTTTGTCCCTATCACGTACGTCCCGCTACCTATCTATCTGAGGGATGCAGAGGAATGAGGTCGATTTGTCAGTAGAGAGCTGTTGCCAACATTCGAAGAGTTTCGCCGGTTCCGCATCCCGCTGTACACTTCATCTTTGAATGAGATAGCGACGTTTGGAGAGATGCTGAACAGGCGTTATACAACAGAAATTATTACATAAAGTACAGATCACGACACTGCTATCCCTGTCAGCAGGAGCTGCCTGTGGGCAGTGAAAACATACCAAAACACACTGGTGGGGAAGTCTAACTAAGTCTTTCAGCACGAGCTGTCTCTGTGCAATGAGGTAAGCAACAAAACACATTAATGAGGAACGAAGTATAAGCTACTACTACTACGCCGTCGTCAGATAGAGTAGTATAACGAGCTCGCGTTCAACGCTTGGCTGTATTTGTACATTTGTACACTCATCGACTGACCCTCTAGCACAGTTTCCGCATTCTACTGACTCATACGCTACAAGCCTACTGCGTGTAGTCGGTCAACGAACGTAGCGGAAGGGGAATGGTTTTTGATTCGTTTGGACAACACCGTTGGAAAGTCGAGGTTGGCTCGGAGTGCTTCGTGAATGATAGCTCACTACTTCCTGCGCCGTCGGCAGAGTCGCGATTCTACATATTGGCTATTGCAGTGAAAAGTTAGTTCACTCTGGTATATGCAAATGCTTAAGCGTGCAAAATGCTTCTACCAGCTCGGTTGACAATGCCTGCTTTTTTCTGCGCGGCTTTCACGTTACGGCGCGTTGCCTCCTAAGGTTTCCGCGGAAGCTGTTAACACCTAGATAGTATATCCGAGCTGCCACATTTACACTGATATAGGGAGCCTCCGCCGTACTTTTCGTAACTGTACCAGTCTGCGTGTAGTGCTACGGTTTCGTGCTACGCTTTCTGCATTTGAGATTTTCACACGTCTGAGTGCTGTAGACCACATCGTTGTTATGAAACCCACAGCTGGTAACTCACGTCCACGCTGTACGGAGTAGGTTTCCGTTTTGGTTGTACGCCTTACTCATTCGGTCATTTCCTTGGTTACAAATATATCCTTTGGAGCTGACAGATGTTGCACATAGTAGTACGCGTTACGTACGGTCTTCACTTAATGCTAAATGAGCTCCTGTGCAGACTCTAAGCAACCACAGCTACGTCTCTTGAAACTGCAACATAAGCTACTGAAGTTGCTGCTGATTTCAACCTATGTGTTGCGGCGAATTTCTATTATGTTGAGGACTAACCTGCTACTCCGTGGCATGCTTAGAACAAGCTCCATCCTGCAGCTCCGTACACGGGCAGCTGTCAAACTGCACACATCCGTGTGTGTAACGGAGGCCTCCAAAACACCCGCGACGGTAATCTGCTGAACGATGCTGACCTGTCATTTTATCCTGTTGTCTGAACAGTATACTGTCCTTAGTGTCTTTCTAGGATAGTTGCTTTGTGTAGTCCTACAAATATATCGTATGCTACATTGGTGACGGTGTGTTGCTGTACGCAACTTGTCGTTTTGCAGGATACGATGTTTTTGTTTCGTGAGTCCAGTTGGGGTAGTTTGGGATATTCTATTATTTTAGAGCAACGCTGTATTAAATGGTGCACGCTGGTTGTCTAAAAAGTCCTGCTCTGCCCCTTTTTTACTTTTTCTAACATATGATATGGCTACTGCACGAACTCTCTAATCAGCCTGGGCGAGGAAACTTTGGCAAAGAAGACGTATGAAATTGCAGCTGCAGAAGCAGGACTGTCATTTTGCAGGCGCAAGCACTCCATAGAATGTACTGTGTACGCATGCGTACTACTTTTCTCCGCGATCCAGAGCGTGTAACCACGCTATGTGGACTGCACGTAGTCGCTTGGACGACTTGCTTTAGGCTTCTTTTATGATCCTCTGGTGTGTACCAGCCGTTTCCGTCGTGATGGCTGATCGCTCTATGCTCCTTTCCTGTCCTTTGATATTCCGTTTCGTGAGGGTTCGCGATGTGAATCACCCCGTCCTTCACAACACAACGCATTTCGGCCCATTGCTGCTGTCTCAGAGGTTGAGCTCAACGAGACCGCCTGGGCGTGTGACTACTTCGTCTTTGTACCTTCACATATCTGTTTCCGACCGTTGGTGAAGCACCTGCCAGAGCTGGGTCGCCCTTGTTGGTTGCTCTTGCTTGTACCGTACGTACACTGTGTCATTACGCCTTGGTGTGGTGCTGCGCTACGTATTTCGGTGTACTCGCTGCTGTCGGTTGCTCTTGCTTGAGTATGTCCTCATATATCAGGAATGTTGGCCCTTACCTAGATGTGGCACGATGCAGTGATCTTGCCAATCCTGCTGCAGTAGTACTTACTGCTGCGGGTATATTGGAGTGGCATCAAGCACCAAATAGTTGTCGTATTTTATTCCTGACCAACAGCCAGTTCGCACAAGGGTGTGGTGCCACGGCCACACGAGGATTATACTGCTGTCCTACGCTTGCGAAGTCGCTTCCCTCTAGACTGTTTAATGCTTTATGGCAGTAGACACTCCTCGTTGTATTCTACTGCTGTACCTGCCAGTGTATGCATACTTACAGGTAAATCTGCAGCAACCTTACCTCACTGCAGTTGCTGGCTGCTCTACCCTCTACCATGTAATGTGGATAGTCATGTCTGTCCTTGCAAGTACGTAATTACGGCGTGGCTGCTTCACCCTGTGTACGCTTTTCTGTGAACGTCCGCTGACCTCTGTATTCGATCGTAACTATCTACGAGCAAGTTCTCAACTATGTTGGTGTGGAGTCGACAACTATGCTAGAATTTTCTGCTGTGGACGTCCGCTTGTGAGTCAAGAAGCGGTGTACGCTTGAACTATACACTATGTCGCAGCGCCGCGGCAAGTTCAACAGATTATTTTATGACTACCTGTTAAGTATATTTGCAGAGCTGTCCGCTCAAATTCCCCAGGCCAACACCGCCACGTGGTCACTTATAATCACTTGCCTCAAGCACTACCATTAAGGCTTTCCAGAAACAGACCCTACTGGGCATCGCGAGCCTTTTTCCGTTCATCCGTGCTGGTGTGCTATTGGCTAAAGATACCGTGTTTGTACGCATTTAATGTCTTCGGTACTGCTATGTCACTCTGACAGTGGAATACACAAATGCAGGATACACACCGTGCGATATTGCTGCGACTTCCACTGCTTTCTCCCGAACTAGCATTCTGCTTCCTGTACGTACATCTTGAGGGACATGCCTTGCTGTTTTGCTGCGGCTGTTTCTGTCGCCATTTCCTTACACAAAAACAATCGCCACTGTTACTTGTCCGTAGCTGTGGCGGAGAGCTCAAACTGGTTTTCTAGCAGATCCGGTTGTGCCGCTACTGCATGTGCTCTGCTGCTGCTACTAACGTTGGTACTTCGATTGCTGCAGTTGAAGGTCATGCTGCTGATAATACTGCTACTGGCGTTGCTGCTGGTACAACTGCCGTTGCTATTGCTACGAGAGCTACTTGCTGGAGCTGGTAGTACTGCTGTTGTAACCGCACAGCCTGCATGCGGCTGTGTTGCCGCATGTTGTGTCTGCCGGCCTGGCGACGTTTGTTAGGTTGCGCAACGTGTTTTCTGTGCTTGGCAGTACCCCATGTGTTGCACGGCAGAAGATGGTCCCATTCTGCCTGTAGATCCCGGTTCGCATGCACGTTTTTTTGCTTGTATCAACGAATGACTGTATTTAGACAAGGGTGGCGGCGACCGGAGTGTGTACGCTGGGTGTGATTTTTCCCGGTGGTAGTGGACACGTGTTCAATCGCCAGTGTTGTCACGGGATTTTGTGCCTTCCATAGAGCACCTCAGAGGTCAGTTGTAACGGTAATGCTCCATTCAATTATGCCTGAATGTTTCATCGGTCCTGTTACGCCGACCTAAATGGTGGGATAACTATATGTTCCCGTGTGTAGTCGGAAAAATCTATTACACTGTCGGACCTTGTTTGGCACTGTATATCCTGCAAGTTTCACGTCTGTGTACGCTGTCTCAACAACTAGCTCGTCTAGGACTATCCAGCATGATCATCGCGGGGGAAGTACAAGCAAGCTATCACATCGCGTATGTCTTTTCGTCTCGCCCTTCTGCTGTCGTGCGTTGGGTGATACACCGTGTATCCAAATTTCAACATGTGGAAGCGCTTGGCTTTGCGCCGGGAAACAAGAGAGGCAACGGACGGCGCCATTACAGGTCTACATTTCTATCTGGCTGTCTCCCCTATCTGGCAGACGCACATACGCACGCATGCGAATCCGTATGTCTCTCCTTATTCATCAGGATAAGTGTGAATGTAGGCTACTAGGTCAACAAATACACTAATATTTTATACATTTCAGCGTTCGACATCGACGTATACTACATGGATGCACATTACAAAGCCTGCCTTGCGTCAGGTCAAGGTTACTTCTGTCTTGTGATTTTCTCTTCTTGTCTGAACATGGTTGCCCTGCCGTGTTCAGATTTCTCTAGACACTCCATACCCAAGCGAAGTCCTTATGCTTCCTCCACAGGAAAAGGTATCCTCTCTCGGGCCTTTTTTAAGGTGAAACCACTGATAGCTTCTCATTACGCCGAAGAGTCAGAAGTAGTTTTTCGTTTACTTTCCCGAAGGATCCTGCCTTCACGAACTCCAGTGCAAATCAAAGTGTTTGTTCCGTGTAAGACGCTGTACCATTTTTGCCATCTCAGCAGTGGACACCACTGCAGCTACTTGGATTAAGCAATATCGCAACACGTCTATCTATACATATCTATCTGTCCAGCTATCTATTTAATATACACATATATATATATATATATATATACATATAAGCAGACACGTGCGTTTGTCTGGTTACAGAGGATGTGGTTCCTTTTACGCTTATGCGGAACGTGTATTTCTCTAAGATGATAGACACGGACCAACATCTCTGCGCAGTGCATGTGAGAGGCTTCGTTGATTGATGCACGCTTTCGATCGATCCCCGCTATCTGTACGGGCTGCCTTTCACCATAGTGTTCATAGCTGCGCCCGTAACTGGGAGAACAGAGAGGGCACATCATTTTTTTTTTTTTTTTGCTAAGTCAGATATTTGCTGTTGCGCTCTGGTGCTCTTCTCTTCAGTACGCTGTCTACGCACCCAGTGGCTGTCCTACGCTGCAGGCAGTATCTGAATTCTCATGTGCTTCTGACGCGGTAGGAGGTCCTTCTCTGTCGTAGATGTTTTCGTCAGGCTTCTTCCTGCTGCCTGCGTCCGTGTTTTTCGATTCTTTCTCTTACGAAGAAGAGAAGTATCTCCATAATTGTGTGAGTCCTACACGATTACACACACGTCGTTTTCTCCTTTCTCGACCCCAAGTGTGCGCTGTCCGCGACTGTCTATGGCTAACTAAATGTATGTATTTTCCTACTTCCCTCTCTCTTTCAGTCTCTCTCTGTATATATATGTCTGCGTCTTTGGCCACGGTATACGGCTAGCCGTACGCACATGAAGGAAGGTCCTGCTGACGCACAGTGGCGACAGCTGCAGGCTTTGGCTCTGGCTGCTGTGTTCCCCTTACACAAAGAAGACCAGCGGTTCCTGGTCATGTCACTCTTCTGAGACTGGCTAGCTGGATTCTACATTTCTTTCCGTCTGTGCTTCTGTCAGCGTCATCCATGGTGTCGGGCTTTCTCTACTGTCTCATCTGCCCATCTTACGCGTCGGCTGTGAAGAAGCCTGATTGCGGTCAGCCTACGTGTACGCACACGAAGGAACTCGTCTTTTGCTTGCGCTTGTCCTTACGAATTTTTGCTTGGTAGTGACAAGTGGACTCTGCGTGAAGTCGGAGTTTCTATTTTTATCGAATACATATAGATGCACCTGTTTAGACAGCGTGTCTCTCGACATCATGCTCAGGCTTGCCTTTATCTTGCCTGCGCAACTTTGCTTTCTATTTCAAGACCAGCTCCATCAAACTCGTCTTCCCTCTCTTCCAGCAGCCACTGCAGCAAAGCAGATTAAGGGTTAACAGAGCACTGAGTGGGAGCCGGAGAAACTGTTGACGAAGAGAGTCCGGTAAACTGAGTTTTCAATCTACATGGGAAGACAGAGACAGAAGAAGGAAGATTAAACTATTTCTATGTACACTGAAGGAATGGGAAGGGGAGGAATAAACACAGAGAAGCAGAAGGAGCAAAAGCAGGGTTCTGCTATCTTGACATGTCGAGTTCCCGCGTGGCTGGAGCAGTGGAGGTGGAGGCGAATAAGAAGTGTTTGTGGCTCACACAGCCACTCCACGCGTGAATCTAAACTTTCGTTTTGTATATATGTATATCTAACAAGCACGCATACTTCTCTGCAGCTCGCCTACACGGACAAGTGATTTCCCTCACTTGTGTGCAAGAGCAGCGTTTCACTTACACCACTTGATCGGTGATATGCATGGGTCTGACGCTGAAACTGGGTTTGATATATGGTTGAGATTTTTGTAGAAAGTTAGTTTGTTTAGATTGTATAGATTTCGATTTGGATGATTCCCATCATATTTTGGAGGGGGGCATTGAATTTTGAATGAGGACCAGAGATGCACACGGCAGCGCAGAAGAAGCATCCGCACATCTCACAGTACATGCGCAGTTGCAGTGACTGTTGAGTTTGGGAGGCTCATACACGCCAGGATGCATACATGTTTTGTAACGCTATACTCATAGGGAATGTACCTTCATCTCGAACGAGAAGCTCTGGTTGAGAGGACGCTCTTGAGGTCTTTGCATAAATTCTTATCCACCACAGAAGTGGTGGCCGCGACGAAATGAATTCTGTACGTGCTGCACTACGTTACACAACGACAACAGGAACGCGCGCAGCTGCAGCCGCGTCCCTGCCGCGTCGAGGCATCGAGGAATTGTGGAAAGGTAACCAGCAGCAATAGTCAGACAAGCCTCAGTAGCGGAAAGGGCAACAGCAGCAGCAGTGGGAGTCAAAGCAGAAGACGTATGTCACGGCTGCGCATACTGGGCGCTGCGAAACGCCTTGTTACGCATCGAGAGAAATGCGTCTGTGTGGCCTTCTCTGTGGGGACACATATATGGAACGAGGGTTACTGCAACAGCAACAGCAGCTTGTCCTGTAGATACAAGAAGATGGAGTGACACAAAAGCAGCAACCAAGGAGTGAGACTAGCTGCATAGGCCTAGCTCGTTGTACGAGTATATGTATATATTTCTGCTCGCCTATGTTTATGTACGTGTGCGGAGTTGTAGACAACAAAGGGACGATTTTAAATCAACATACATATTCATGTAGAAAGGGTAAAGAGAGTCTCTATGAGCGTGCGCAGCCACATAGTGGGGAGCCAAGGTGTGTGACTGGATGCGTAGTTGTTCGTGACAGGGCTGGTGACTTCTCGCCGCTGCGGATGTGGCGTAGCACGTGAGGCAGTGGGTGCTACCCTTAAGTCTTTGTACTATACGATGCTGTCTCGCGGTATGTTTGTTTACTATTATTGCGGTGCCTGAGCAGGGTTTAGATATGGAATGCAGGCGTATATGTCTTGGATTTACTGTCACTCTAATTCCCCGCAGCGGTTTACGCGGAGACTGTACGTGTTGTCACGGTTATTTTTTTTCTTTGAGACATATATAGTCACGAAGTCTTCCCTCGTCTTGGAAGCATTTTCTTCAGCACAGGGGTAACGATTTTTTTATTCTTCGTTGAGAAGTGGCAGAATAACGCGTACGTGCCCGTACTGGTAGGTGCAAAATATATCTTCGTGCCGGTGGCTTTTCATTTTCTCTTTCATGTGAAAGCACATCCTGCGCCCTTCTCTCCTGGATGTGTGTCGACTCCAGAAAAACTGCATCTGGTATGTTTCTCGTTGTGTCATGTGACACGCTCGCCCGTCATAAGGCGCCTGTTCTCCCCCAAGGAAGGCAATATCCCCAGGTGTACGTATCTGTTTACTTACAAAATATTATACTCTGTGAAAGACTGCAGAAAATGAACATGGGCTCGTACATGTGTATGTATAAAGGCGCAGCTGTCTCTTGTTGTGTATCATAGGAAGATTAAGTGACTCACTGATATTTATTGAGGAACGACGGCTATGCAGCGGTGCCCAACGTGTGAGTATGTACGTATCACCAGTAGTGTGGAATTGAGTGTGGTGTAATGTAGTCTGGAACGGAACCGTTCTCTTTCTCTGTCTGGTGTTGTCTGTTTCAGGAGGATATTTAGACCCGCATATCGGCGCGAAAGAAAAAGAAGCGAACGCACTGGCCGGCGATGCGTGGCCTACTTGTTTGCTGCGCATGAAGTCCTTCGAGGACCTACACAAATTATGGTATATATGTTTGAAAGAGAAGAATCTGCTGATTGGAGAAAGATGGGCGGCGCGACAGCATCGCGTGGATATGAAGCATCCCGAGCGACTTCAAAAAGTGAGCCAAGTCGGCATTGCCCCAGTGTACGTACACCCCGCGGTAAATTTAAACGAAGAAATACACGGACCCGCGCGTGTAATGTGTACGGATAATACGAAACAGTCTTACGTTTGTCATTTCAGATTGGCAGGTATTCCTCACGCAAGAGGAATCAGAGTATGCATATCTCGACAGATGCATATATATATATATATATACACGAATATCTATGTTGCTAGCGAGCGCATGCATCTGACATGTATTTTCTTTTGTCTTCTGCTGGGTGTCCATGCTGCCTGTTCTAATCACTAGTCTATCTCAGTTTTAATTGAATTTTATTTATTTTTTGGCGTTCGAGGCCGATGCTCCGGCGCAAACAAGCGCGAAAATTCAACGCGTATATTTCTTTTTCTCATCACCTAATTATGGGTGCAGTTTTCCGCCTATTTACGAAGTGCCTGCGTAAACTGGCTGTCTGTGTGACTCCAGGTCTGCCGTACAATGCGTCGCATTTTGATAGTCCTCACGAAGAGAGAAATACATCAGCAGTGTCTGCGAGCGAAAGAAATTTTGGCCAAGCAGCAGAAACGGGAAGAACTGGAGACTATGCGCTTTCAGCTGGAGGAACGCATGCGCCAGCTGGAGTTCCGTCTGCTGCGAAGCAGGAATGAAGACTCACTCATTACCAACGCTTGGAAAGCAACATTGGAAAAGTACCAAGCGGACAGAGAAAAACTTCTCCTGCAGCTTGACCCTCTCAGAAAAGGTGCGTTCCTATCAGGCCAAGTGTACCTATGCGTGAATCGCACATTAAAACATACAAACACATCTACAGTTACATACGCGCACGTCTGCATATGTAATCGGACATTTATACCCACGCAAGCATTTATATATATGTAGATAGTGTATACTGATATGGTTATGTTTTCGTTTGTCTTTAATAGTATGCCCGTCTGTATATGGAGACCTAAAAATTCCAGGCCATGTGTACGCACTTAAATATTTACATACATGTAGATAGTATATACTGATAAAGGTATGATTTTGTCTGTTTTTTATTAGTATGCACGTCTGTATGTGGAAGCGTAAATTTCAGGCCATATGTGTGCACTTGTGCACAGCGTTTCAGTAGGTTGTTAACAGGGCATAGAACCGGGAGTATTGCGGCACAGATTTGCAGAGCTTGGGCCAACAACACACTGGCATTAGGAAGCGAAGACATCTATAGCACCATAGTGAAAAATTTGTATCGATGGAGATTCGAGGGTTGACTTATATCTAATATGTACAGAGCCTTCACGTGTCTCTCTGATAGGGCGGGCTGTAGGTGGGTGTTCGGTGGTCGGAAGGCATCAAACCGGGAAGGATCTTTTATGGATACATCTACATTGGTCTCCACAGAGACGGCGTGGTACACACGCATGTCGGTATATGTATATCACCATGAGAATCGTTCGTGTATTATGACGGTAGGTGAGCAGGACTATGTCAGGTTCTCCTCGTTTGTGTACGTGTCGAGCAAGTGGTGCAAACAGTCCATACGCATGTATGTTGATGTTTGTGCGTAGAGGTACAGCCCTTAACGTTTGGGTTCGCCATCCCGTTATCTATGTGTATCTAGGGGAGTCCCGCCGGGAAGCGTGAGCAGCAGAGCATGTGTTGCGCAAAACGTGGTACGATAGACCTCTTTTTCTCTCTTTTCATTTGTGTATTGCCTTTTTGTGTAGAAACAACACAGCTGCTGGCGCCTGACTGGCGATATCAACGGAAATACTCGGATTTGCCAGGTGCAATACGATGGAAAAAACAGTATATTCCAGGCATTGAAGACAAATTCCGCAGGCCTATTCGGTTTCATTAAACGCATGCGGCTGAATTTCTTAGGCAGAGACAGCTGAAGCAGACAAAGTGGCATGGTGAGGAAACAACACTGCCACGAAATTGTTGCCTGTATTTAGCAGTGCACCATTCCCTGCATAGGCGAAGTTCACCTACTGCGCACGCATGATACTCGGAGGTGACGATCAAAAATGTGATTGTGATTGCCATATAGAGGCGGAGCTCACTGCTGGGTAATGGTGAAAGGTTTCTTGGAAATGTTGAAGTGAGTGCGCGTCGAAGAACGAGTAAAGGTATCGCAGAGAATTTGAAGAGAAACTACGTGTGCGGCACCCCGGAGAAGAGAAACAATATGGAACTGTCGATGGGTAGATGTTGAAGTCCGCCGATGCAGCAGCCGCGGTATCGGAATAATAGAGAAGATGCTAACAGTAGTTCTTTAAATCTGGTGCGTGGCTAGCGGCTGCAACAAGGAAAAAGGTGGTGTCACTTGTCTCAACACATGATCGCAGTGCTACAGCAGCGGCTGCTACGAAAGCATGGCTGACAAGGTAAGGAAGTTGTTCATGTTGCCAGCAGCAGCAGCTGTAGTGAGAGAAACTAGCGAATGAGACAAGCAGGGAAAAGGCCTGAGATTATCCGGAAGGAAAGAAAACAAGATGGAGTAGTACACTGGTGTACTAACAGCATATTTCTTTCTAAGCATCCCGGTACTGAAGATCCCTGCGCATCAAGGAGAGAGAGCTCCAGTCGCGACTGCTGGTCTTAGAAACTGAACATCTATATTTGTATCTTTTTGCAAACACGCTCTCAGGTGGAGCTGAATTCGAACAAATACACATATTTATATATATGAAGTTACTCGTATACCTGTAGGTAGTTGGCTATACACGTGTACCTTCACGCTTGAGCGCCAGCTCGCTCTACAAGGTCGAAGAGCAACCAGAGCAGACAGGCAACTCTGCCTAAATTAGCAGTATTCATTGCTGGTGTTGCCAAGGAGAAATCTGACAGACACTCGTCATTGAAAGGGAGCTTGCAGAGAGGGTCAGCGGAGGGACACTTGTTCCTTGAGTACCAGCAGAAGATGTGGAGGAGCCGGAAAATGTAGGTGAAACATGTATTAGTAATACCGTCGAGAAAAAAGAGTAATTTCTTGTAAGACATGCGTGCCCGACTGGCGAAGCCCGATAGCTACCTCTGCGCAGTGCGCATAGAAGGATGACGCCTGCTATAGAGGACGTAAACGCCCGCACATATTTGGATTCATTCAGGTACACTGCGCACGATTACTGCACAGTACAGCGTAGAAACGAGAGATCACATTGGTGTGAACAGCGTTCGACACGGCTGAGTGTAGTAACTTTTATCATGAAGTTAGACGAACACATGAATCCGAGGGGCTGGAAGAATGCTGACAGCACAAATTCGGGCTATAACGTCGGATACTTCAACATGATGGATATCGAAACCTCAGGATCTTGAGTAGACAGTAAACGTCAGTGATAACATCGTATTTTTATCTCCATTCCGCTTGATACAAGACAAGAGCATTTTCCCAAAGGAGCACGCTGCACAGTAAAGTATGTACTTCAAAGAGTGAACCACGTTAATACCGTACGCGTATGTATATGTGTGCACGTGACGCTTCCTGGTAGGCTTACAAGACTGTCTGTTCATATTCATAACTACCACAATACTTAGTGAAGTATAATATATGCATCTCTGCGGACTGCTATCTAAACACATATAGACGTGTGCATCTACGTATACTGCCACGGCACCTGTCCACACGTGTATATCTACTTATGTATCATGACATCCACATGTGTCTTCCACGTAACACGCACACACGCACCTGAAAACGTACATCTATGCACACAGTACAAATACACAAGTATGCGTTCACGTACAACTGAAAGTATGGCTACCACAAGCGCAGTGAAGCAATCCATGCACTTCTCTGCACAACTCTCCATTTAAAAAGGCGGTCGGGCTCGGGTCTTCGAAAATGTTGTATTCCTTCTCTCGAGGGCGGGCGAGTGAAACTGCCGAATTTTAACGCGCGCACGAAGAAGAGACGGTACCAGCGAGCCAGACACGTTGTTGTTCATCATGTAGGTGAATGTGCTAAAAAACCAATTATTCGTGTAGAATGACTTGCACGACGTAGACATCAAACAAAGGCATCTTCCTCTCTAACCAAAGAGGCCTAAATACCCGCTCGACTTCAAAATAACCTCGTCACACAATATAATTACTGCTACGCAAATATAATAGTACGCCTTGTGTGAGCGATGAAATTCCGCGTACGTATATAGGCACGCCTGCGGTGAGAATGGATTGAGCAGATGAGTTTTGAACGGAAAACCAACCTTCTCTGCACAACTCTCCATTAAAAAAGGCGGTCGGGCTCGGCTGCAAATATGTGCAACCGCACATGTAGTAGTCGCCTTATGAAAGTCTGCACGCGGGTCACTTCCTTGCTGTACGTCTTGCGTTACTGGACAACGACATGTTTGCAGCGGGGAACCTCTCTTTGTTTCCGTCCCCGACGTATGTTTAGAGCCGAATGCGTGGAGACTCATGTGCATTCTGGCGCTTGAATGTTCAAGTGCCGGCAGGCAAAGTATTGTTCACTCTGCGTATATGCTTGTAGGCGATGTTGAGCTTTCGTGTTTCCACATATACGTGCACCGATTACTCACACCCTAGAAACCACTCTCTACGAAAGTATCCACGTATTACTTATACTGTAGGTATACACTTGTGGGCACCACCATTCGTTTCAGTCTACCGACAAGAGGTTTGGTGAGACAAGATGTACCGCCTTTGCTCCACTTTTTCGTAACAGTGGGATAGCGAAACTTCCGGTTGAATGACCCTCTTTGTGTCAACCGCGGAGTGACGACGAAACATCGTGAAGAGCACCGGCGCGTCCGTGTGGCACGTTGGAGCTTGCATATCTACAGTTGCGTACATACCATGATTGTGTACGCATTCCCGTTCGCAAAACCAGGTAACTTCAGGACACATTACACTAGAAGACGACTATCAGTGATGACACACACTCTGCTTATCTCTCCTCTAAGAGCGCCAGGTGCACAGTTTTTATCATTACATGCGTAAGCTGTGAGGACTGCTCTGTAAAAGTATGTGCGTGCAGAAGCCCTTGTAGCAGCAGAAAGCATGGGACGTCTGTGTAAGCACGCATGCTGCCTCAGTCGCACGCTCCACGTAGTAAACGCGAACACTCCCTGTGTTAGTGTCATTTTAACCTCATACAGCCATCCCGCATCAACGATGCGGCACATATACTGTGCGTGCGCGTGCATATGCCACGACCTGCACACAGCTCCGTATCTCCACTCGAGCACAACGACTTCACAGAACTCGGCCATAAACTTCGACACAGCACTTATCTCTGACTCTTGGCATAGGATTGGAGAAGGAGGTGCAGGGGCAGTGGTTTGGACAAATATGCCAAAAACAGAGCATGCCGCACACTCGACGCGTGATGATGTACAAGTTCGTTTTTAGAATGTTCATACCTGCAAGTGCACCGACAGAATTTGAATCGTACGGGAGAAATTACGCTTTCGCACATGTGTCAAATACGTCTCTCTGTATGTAAGCTGCATCGTATTCTACTAGATTGTGAGGCGTGCTTAGATTGCCATCACTGCATGGAGCTCGACGCTTCAGGTTTCTTTTACGTATTCGTCGCTCTGCCGGCATACAGGGTAATATCTTTTCACTGAAAGAAAGGCCTTCGCGCCAGAGGCTTCAGCTGGGTACACATATGCGACCTTCCGCGTTGATGTATGTGTGGAGCACAGCTGTGTTGCGCACTGTTGTACGTGTACACGTCTACATACATATATACTTGAATGCCGAGAATGCGTGCACGTAACCGAGGAAAACCCTTGACTTATCTATGTGTTCAAAACTCTGGACTTCTCTACTGTGTTAACACGGACTTCCGTGAAGGTTAAGGGAAGAATCCGCAAGTCCGCCAAGATCGGTGTTCCTCCTACGTTGTCTTTCCACAGGCAGCGCACACGTGATGCACCTAGAAGTTACTAAGAGGTAAATCAAGATTTAAACGTACATATCCATCTCTACCTCTTATCATTGTTACTGCTCGTTAATGTTAGGACAGCCAAATGCGTACGTAAACACCTGCGTCTAGAATTATTCGCTGCCGCGTGGTCTCCTTACCCCGAGCACATCTAGCTAGACGCTGACTTCTTTTTCTCTCATTTACGTATCAGAGAGATTCGTGCATCTTCTACACACAGAAAAGACAGCGTAGCAACTAAATTTTTTCATCGCGCCTGTAAGGAGCAAACCTAGCGCAGAACTGAATGCCTCGAGGTGCTCTCCCGGAGCAACTTCCTTTCATATTTCTGTTGAAAAGTTCGTGTGTTAACCCTTATTTACCCAAAGTTTGCATTTTCTTCCAAAAGCAAGCATCGCAGTCCTACGAAAAACTCTAGCAATTGTGCTTTTGCCCTTTTCTCTGCGGCTACAGGCAGCAGTGGTGCATACATGTGAGCAGAGGCCCTCTCGCATGTAGTGGTAGCGACACACCACTTAGACAACGGTCTACAAGTGCCCGGGGAGTCGTATTACAGGTTGAAGACGAAATTTGTTTATTTCATTTGCTGCATGCTTTTTCCTGTTCTCCCTTGGCTTGCTCGTAAAGCGCATGTTTGTGCTTCAGAAGGATATAGCACTACCAGCATCCGCCGCGGCAAAAAAATCTTTTCCCTTGCTGCCCTGGCGACTTCTCGCGGTGGCTAACCGTGTCTGAGGAAAATCTCTCTGCAAAGAGCAGTAAGTAGCGTGTTGCAAACTCTGTAGAAAATCATCAGTAGAATTTGAAGAAGCGATGCTGCATCCGGATGCGCCTACCTTCCGTGTTCGCTTATCCTGAGCATTGTTTTGCCGGAGGCGGCAAGGCAAGACAGCCGCCCAGCGCCGTGCAGCCACACAAACTGTTCTGTGTGCGGATTACGCGTCCTCCAGCGTCAGCATAATTATTGATAACGAAAATGCAAACTGCTCTCAATTTTGTGCTGATCTAGCTCGACTGTTCCTTTCAAGACGACACACAAATGGGAGTATTTGTATTTGAAAAATCATACATACGTGGCTGTGTACGTAGTGAGGGTGCACACGTGAGTAGTAACCGTTCAGAAATGGTACACACACGTCGTACGGTGGTGTATAATCTGCGTCGCGAGTATGTTCACATTGCACTTTGTGTGAAAACACATAGAAAAGTGTTTACAGAGTCACTCCACCATCCGAAAGAGAGACTGCGGAGAGCAGCAAGCAGTTCAAAACCAAAGAAAGCTTCCTGTCTATCGTTGTTCCGCTACCAGCCGAAGCCATACACTCGACATAACAGTTTTACGTTGCTCTCCTCGCCGCATCCTTCCACTTCTTCCCACAGCGTGGCAATTTCAACGGGCGCGAGTCAGCCCAAAGAAGAAACTGCTTTGCTTTCCCTTTGCAAAGGCTTTCCCTATCAGAGAACAGCACACTACTTCACTTTTCTCACCAGCCTTTTCCATTCCTTTTTTCCACATCTACACTCGTGGATACTTCAGATGATGCGTGTGGTGGCAAAGCGGCCGATGCACCGGTGGAGCCGCTACTGCCGGTGGTGCAACTTCAGCTGCTGTAAGAGTTGCAGAGTTGACCCTGGCGCGGACCCAGCAGAGAGCAAATCATATTCAGGATGAGAATCGGGGCCCTTCTTGCTACGTATGTGCGCGTCTTTTGTCGCTATTCGGCGCCTGTTACTGGGTTTTTCTCCAGAGTGGGCGGAGCGGTCCTACGCTTTCCCTCTCCTTTAAAAGTGAAAGTGTCCAGAGATATGTACACAGTTATTCACACAGGTATATAACCATGAGTTACCACGACTGTCCCCTTCTCAACGCAGATGTGCGCAGAACGTCGATGGTCCGCCGATTTACCTGTGTCTTTATAAGGAAGAAACGAAGGACAGCCGCAATCGAATCATTTCCACGCGTCTGACAGAGAGAATCTTTCCTCGCCAGCCGACTGTTTCATCTCGTGGTGGGTAAATGTCTCTACGAATGTATGTATATCCACCTATGTCGCATGTGGTGCATACCACTGCTGATCCATTTATGGTATATTGATAGTGCAGGGAGCCGTCTCTTCTTTCTGCTGCCGGATACAAAGCCAGGGTGTATATATGTATCCTTTCCTCTGTTTGAAACCGCCGTGCTCCTACGTTGAACCCCGCGCCTTTGCAAGGACAGCAACATCAGGAGATGAGAAGTAGCGCAACAGGACGTTCCGAAGAGTTATGCAGCAGTGAAGACGCCAACTACAGCAGTAACAGATCCAGCAGC
The DNA here is from genome assembly GCA_949786405.1 of Onychomys arenicola. Classification (NCBI taxonomy): domain Eukaryota; kingdom Metazoa; phylum Chordata; class Mammalia; order Rodentia; family Cricetidae; genus Onychomys; species Onychomys arenicola. The sequence continues at coordinate 19,546 of CATKUM010000448.1, forward strand.
GGACTGCTAACGGAGTCAACAACAACATTAAATACAAATCCGAGCAGCAGCAACAGCAATGACGCAAGTGAAAAATGATCAGCAACAGCGTTTGTTGACGCTGCACCATCACCGTTCTCTTCTCTAGGCCGCTATGCGCATGCAGGTAGAAAGACAGGCAGCAGCAGATCGTAGAGTGGCTTCCTCTTGAAAATTTATCTTTCACAGATGAGATGTTTTGAAGCAAAGGATGTCTGTATTGCAAGCAGAGTCTTCTCTCTCATGTTAAAGATTTTCTGGTGATAATCACTCTGGGGCAGGCGAAAGGGAAGCCGGCGACCAAGGAAGCTGCGGTGTACAGAAAGTGGAAGTGTTGCACGTATGCGATAAAATACATCCGTGAAGAGTAGGGAAACGCAACAGCCAGTGGCATCATCAATGGTTCGCATGTGCACGATGCGAAGCCGCATCATCACGAGCACCAGGGCATCCAGGAACAACACTAGAAGCAACAATAAAAACCAGAGAGCAGCAGCAGCAGCTAGTGAGCAGCTGCAGCCACGTTGAAGAGCCTGCAACGCCCGACATGCCTCGACAGGAGGTCTCCGAATAGCAGCAGAAACCCGCAGGTGCCGCAACAGTTAAAGGCGGCTGGGAGAAGGGGAAGGCGAGCCGCACAGCAGTACAAGCAGCAGAATAGCAGCCCAAGCAGCAGAACAGCAGCAGTGCAAGCAGAGCGGCAGCAGCAGCAGCAGCACAAGCAGCTCAATAGCAGCAACACAAGGAGCAGAAGAGGACTAGTACGTCAAACGCAGCAGCAGTGAGAAGTCCTCATGTAGAAGTCCCACGACTGGAATCAGCCAGTGGAATTAGATGATGCACGGAAGCAGCAGCAGCGACAGCGAGAACACTAGCGAGGGACGCATGCGAAAGTGACAGTGAGGCCGCAGCGGAGCAGCAGCAGCAGCAGCTCCAGGCTGACACCACCAAGGGCAGAACTACTACGAGAGAGCTACAAGGAAGAGAGACAACAGCAGCGGAATATCAGCGCAGAAGACAAAACAGCGTGTCAGTACAAGCGGTGGCGAGGCCTCGCAGCCACAGAGGGCACGAGCAACTAGAGAACAACAACAGCAGTTGGCTTGGGAACATAGACTAAGCAGGGAGAGCTGGTTTTGAAGGTTTGGCCGAGGTACGACACATGAATTATGAGGTCTGTATTCACGACGTGTGGTGGTACAGTAGGACAGGAATAGTTGCAGCAGCAGGTTCAGGAACAGTACCAGCGAGGGCAGCGGAGACTTCTTCAGCAAGTAACAGAAAGAAAGAGCAGCAAGAGTAGAACGAGCGGCGGTCACTACAGCAACTGCGGGAAGAGCTGCAGTCGTGGGATTGTAGGGACAACGAAGAGTATCAGTGGTGGCATCAGACATAAAGAAGCAGCAGAGGCAGCAGCGGCAGAACAGGAGCAGCTGCAGTGTAGCCTCTTTTCAGCAGATGTAGGCGAGTTCGTAGAGTAGTGAAACTACTTGTAGTAGCGGGTGCGGCCATAATATGTGGGGAGCTGCTCAAGAGCAGCAGCAGTTCTGTCCAAGCAGCGCAGCTTCGAACTACTGGTGACCAAAGCAGGGCAGCAACCGTCCGACGAAGCAACAGTAGCAGCAGCAGACGGCGTCTCTGAGTCTAACTTTTCGTGAATCTCTTTTACTGATATCATCGGCGCATATACCCACACGTCTACATGCCTGCCTCATATCTACTAGAACGTAGGCACCGGCTCCCTCGCAGCTACTGTTACACTTCCTCGAGACCAGGGTCTAGCTGTGCATCTCTTGATACTGAGGGTTAATGTAGAAATGATTTTACAGTCGCGCCTGCCCACCCGTAGGTTCAATCGAAGAACTCGAAGGATTGCTGAGGTATTCTCATCGACTCTAGCGCCAGCACCGGGCAGGAATAATGGTGAACAGTGGCCGCGTCAGCAAAGGCGCGAGGACTCTCGCAGAGAGCAGCAGCAGCACGAGCAGTGCGAGCAGCAGTAGCGCAGGTGACACATGTAAGATGGAAGGCATGAACGATGACAGCACTAGTGAGAGAAACAGGTTCGATGGTGGGGCTAAGAAGGGGGACGCAGCAGGCGAGCCTGCTTATTCTTCTTCGCTGTTTCCTCGGCTACCTGCTGCTGTCCCCCTGCTGACCGAGAAGCAGCAGCAGCTGCTCCTGCGATACCTCTGCGTCAGCAACGACGAAGCCTCACGCATGCTGATGCAGGCGGCTGCCCGCCAGCACATCTATTCAGCAATAGGACAGGAGAAGACAGCAGTGGGAATAGGCGGCCGAACAACTGCTGCTAGTATTGGAGATCGTGGAGTAGCAGCAGCAGCACCATCTGCGTTTTCGCAGGAAGGAAGGCCTTCAGGGACGTCCGGAGCTGATAAGAAAAGCTTTCCACCTGGACAGCGACCAGCAGCACGCGCGTCCTGCTCGTCGCCAGTCTCTCCCTTTGCGGCTGCAACGAGAAACACGTCGGACGATTCACGCGCTGCTGCAGCAGCTGTGAAATTCTCTGGTTCCAGAGCCACGAGGCTGCTGCAGGAGGAGGCCTCAAGCTGGACTGCCAATAAGGAGACTGAACTTCCGCTTCAGCTGCAGTTCAAGAGGCGTTCCCAACAGCATGAGCGTGCGTTCATCCCACGATCGCATCCACAAGTCCTTTACATAGAACAGCAACAGCAACAGACGGCGATGCCTCACCACCAGCAGCAGCAGCAACAACAAACGCAGCAGCATGAGATGAACTTGCGAGACACTGCTGATGGCAGTGGTCTCCGTGCAGCAGCAGGTGAACGTGGTGCAACTCAAGCTGTTTGCCCTTTACGCCCGTGTTTACGTCGACGCAGCAATGTTCGCTTTCGATTCCCGGTTGCGCAAGACTCAGAAGAGCGGCAGCATGAAGACGACTCAGCAGCACGACGAGCGTCAACTGGAGTGCATGCCTCGCCATCAGAAACACGCAACAGCCCCTCAGTTGTTGCGGCGGATACGGTTGGTAGTAGCACCTGTACGTATGAAAAGAAATCTTCTTTTTCTCTTTCTTCCTGTTCTCATACTTCCTGCTGTTTTCCTTCTTGTCACGGCCGAGGCGCCTCGTCCTCTCACTCTGCTGCTCTTGCTCTTCTCCATGCTCCTCCTAATCACCCTCTAGATATTTCTCGTGAAAGAGGCCCCACTGAGTGTCATAAAGATTTCAAATCCCAAAAATGTGTGCCCTGTTGCTTCCGCTGCTCTGCGTCTTCAGCATGCGGCACTGTAGTATCTCATGCGCCTGGTGTCGAGTGCTGCAGCTGCTCGCGGCTATTGTGTCATGACAGACAAGCAGCAGCACAAGAACCAGCTTGTGGAGCAGCAGATCTACCAGGGGCAGCAGTACCAACGGTAGCCCGACAGGCGTCACTACCTCCTGAAACATCAGGATCCTCTGTGCCCTGTAGGCACCACTGCGACGCAGAAGTCTCTGTAAAGGACCGCAGCTATTGCTGCAGAGTTGCTTGTCCCTCTTCGATGAGGAAAGATAATCTTTGCTGCTGGTGTTGCACGTCTTGTAATCTGTCATTTTACCTGGATGACGCCTCTTCAACCTCATCACATGACGAACAGGAGGTGAAAACTTCTTGTTTCGCTTCCTCCTCTCTGCGCCAGCGTGGGCCACGTTCTCTATTTCGTGCGGTCGCAACACCGGAAGACCAAGCGAACACATGTGTTGCAGGGAAATCTGCGGCTACAAGAGCAGCAACAGCCAGAGGAGCGACGACACGAAGACATGGGCAAGTGAGAGGGGAAGGGGGAGGTGCAAGAGCTTTGGCCCCAGTAGAAAAGCCACCAGCCCGTCAGCAGTTCTGCAGATATCTTCCCTCTCATGAAGAAGACGGCCCTCGGCCATGTTGCGGGCCGGGCACTACTGAGGAGATGATCATGCAACAGCAACGGGCTCTTGAAGAAGAACAACACGAGGAAGTTTGCTGCTGCTGTTGGAGTCGGCGCATTCCTGTTTCTGATACCCAGCAGCAGACCCCGACTCCCGCTTCCAGTAACGCAAGAGGGCAAGACAAAGTGCATAGCTGCTTCATCTCCGGTAATAGGCATCCGCCCTCTACTATACGTGAGCCACATTCGGTCGTCAGTGCTGATTTTCCTCCATCGACTGCAGCAGACGCAAGGCAGGCAGCAGCACCAGCACAGCAGCAGGATGCAGCAGGAACCGCTGAGAAAGATAGATCTGCTTCGCAGCATTCTAATAACTGTAGGCACTGCTGCTGCATCCAGCAACGGCAGCGAAACAGACTGCCCACGTGCTGCAGCAGACATGCAGAACATGTGCGTCAAAGGGGGAACGAGCAGCAGTGCTGCACTCTTGCACACCTGCCGTTCCCTGCCGCAGTTACAACAGCGGCAGGTGAAGAAATCAGCTGTTGTGCTGGTGCTGCTTCTCTCATGTGTGGAAGACAGAGCGCCTTCTCGTCAGTGGCGCTGGATACGATGAAGCGGACCCAGCAGTACGTGTTACAGCAGAGGCATCTGCAACATGAACAGCGGCACGCCCAGCAGTGTCAGATGGAGCAGTGGAAGCCACCCTTCACGGTACAACAGCCTTCCAGGCCGAGTACGGAGCTGCAGCAGTCGCTAGAGGAAGAACAGTCGTACTTGAGGCATATCGCAACTTCCACTGAACAGCCAGAGTCCTTTGAAAAGCAGCAGCAGCAGCAGCAGCTCTGTGTTCACGGCCCGAGTGGGGCCGCCGACAGTCTACAGCGTCGCTACATATATTTCGAACCAGCTGGCGCTGCAGTGAAGACCCCACCAACTGCCGCAGGCGTTCCAATGGCCGCAGGAACGCATACACCTTCGACAGCAGCGACACTCAGTAGCGCCACATCATTGACAACACCAGCTTACATCCCGACTCCAGTAGCGGCTGGAAAGGAGGGAAGAGTCCCGGTGAACGTAAGAGAAACAGAGATCTCAAGTCGTCTGCGAAACATATCCCCTAAAGTGTCAACTGGAGGGGCATTACTAGCACGAACATTGACAGCAGTAGTCCCAGCAGAAGGGACCACAGCGCGAGCATTAACAGCTGTTCAGACAGCAGCAACCCGAGCGGAAGCAGCTCCTCGGAGAATAGCAAGCCTCCACGATGCAACCGCGTCAACACCAACAGCGGTAGGTGTGTCCAGTGAAGATTCGGGGACGACAGTGTTGCTTAAAGGACGTCCGTGGAAGTTGAAAGCTGTTGCCTCGAACACACAACCGGTGGTAGGCAAAGCGCGTGTGCTGCCACACAGCAAGTCCCCCGCGTCGCTGGAAAGCAGCAGTTACGCAGTGAGACTGTCGGCTGCGTCAGCAGCTGCGCAATCCTCAGCAATGACTATCTCGGCCTCAAGAGCAATGCTAGGAGTTATTGCAGCCGATTGGGGGAGCGACGTCTCTGCGGAGCGTGGATTTCGCGGAGGAGAAGCGTCTGGCATACTCTCCGCTCGGGATACGGGTACACCAGCAGCAGGTGGAATTTCTGCGGTAAGGACTTCAGCAGCGAGTCCGGCTGTCGGTCATTCAGCAGCAGGGCTTGCTGCAATCTCTGCAGTGGCAGGTGTGGGGAACAGTACAGGAGCGCCAGCAGCAAACGGCACCGCGTCACGGCCCGAAACACGGGCAGATGACGAACAACTCGGGGAAGACCTGCAGCAGCTGTTGCAGCGACAACAGGAGGAACTTGCGGAGCAGCTGCGACGATTAGATGTTCTAGAGAAGCGACAACTGGAGTTGAGACAGCCTCAGCTTCGCAGGCGACAGGACTGGTGGCAGCGGCTGCAGGCACTCGAACAACAGCTGCAGAGGCAAAAGGTTGCTCTGGAGCAGCAGCAACAGCAACGCGGTGCTGGGATGCAACAGATTGTGAAACAAGACAGGTTGAAGCAGCTCCTGCTGCAGTCTTCGAGAGAACAGCATCAGACACAGGGGAAAGGACTTTACTGGAACTTAGTAGGCGGGCAGCAGCCACAGCAGCAGTTTCAGATTAACGGACAGCAGCAACCTGCAGATACGGGAGTGCCACAGACTCACATGCAGCAGCGGCAAGGAAGTCGTGTCCCATCCGCTGGTGGAGGGCAGAAAAGGGACGCACGGGAGGCGTCGGGAATAGCTCGGCTCTCGTCATCCGGAAATCGCAGCCAGTTTCATGCTTCTCGAATCTTCTCGGACACCGCCGAGGAAGAGCTGGTTTCACAGAGTGATAATGCAGCAGCACCTGCGTCTCTCGTTGTCCTCAGCAAGAGTACTCGCAAGTTCCAGCCCCCGCTTCCAGCACAGCAACAACAGCACCGCCAGCACCACCTGCAACAGCAGCGGCTTCAGCAGCAGGAAGGGCGACAACAGCAGCAAGAGGCAGAACAACGGCGCCATCAGGTGAAAGCAAGTGAAAAGTGGCTTTCGCAGCTGAAAGAAGGGGCAATTGCACGAAGGGGAGTCTCTGCGCAGTGTGAAGATTCTTGTGCGTATTCATGTCCAGGTGACCAGCCATATTTCACAGTGGAAAGCGAGCAGCTGCTTTTTGAGGATGATGACGAGGAACAAGAGCTACTGGAACTCCAGGAGATCTCTGAAGCACTTGAGGCTGCAGAGTTCTAAGAAGATGTGCATACCTCTGGCTCGAGGATTCAGCTTAGCCAGCCCAGCTACACGGACACTATCTGTATATCTACACACGTTCTACCTCGCTCTCTATATACAAGCCTGTACGAAGCTTGACTGTGAGGAGGACATTATGCTGCAGTATTCACAACAGGACAGTTGTAAGGCTGTGAAATGTAACACTGCAAATCGTTACGTCTGGGTGCCTGTTGTACTCGGTGAATAAGTGGAGACGTTTGCGTGCCTAGTTGTGATGCCATCGTACGTAGCCGTGCTGTCGCCTGCTGCGATGTACGAGGATTGCTTGACACTTGCTATGTACATCATGTGTGTCGCGACACATTTATCTGCTTGCTTGGTGGTTGTGGTATCAGTGCGGTGGTGCATCTACGTAAAGTATACAGGCACGCGGTTAAGTGCGTGAAACTACGACTGCTTTTCTATACTGATTATATCCGTCTCATCTCTAGGTACGCCTTTATTTAGATACGTCTACAGGAAGACACGCGCACGTCTTCGTATTTGTATGTGTCTTCTTGGGTAGATACGCATGCATCTTGAGTGGGCGTGTTAGCACTTCGACAAACGGGGAAAAGGAAACTCGGGAGTCCGCTGGCACGAAGAAAGCGTGTAACCGAGGGGTGGCAGGTGCCTCGAGACGGAGAAGAGGGAGCCCGGTTTCGGCCCGCGAAGGTCCGAAGGACGTATGCCTTTTTTTTGACTGTGTGCCATGTACATGCAGAATGTGGTAGCTGCCTGCGTCCCTCAGTGCCGACTGTGAGGGCTCACGCCAAAATCCTGCTGTAGCAACACAAGCAGACGGTAACTTTATTACTGGTAAGATTGTATGCACCTGCGTGGTGGCTAAAGTGGCAGCGGTCAGGATCCAGTGGTCGTAGCATCTGCGGAACGTCGCTGCATATACGAATTGGTACTGTACAGGTACATTTCGAAATGCATCCACACCTTTACGTAAGTGGAGCATCTCGTTGAAAAATGAGCTTTCTTGTGGTCTTTGTTCTGGATGACCGAGCAGTCCGGGCAATCTATGCAAATTGCTGACCCCACTACTTACACAAGTATACACATGTACACTTTAACTAGAGGTGCCTATAATGTCTCGATGCATGCAGCTAAGCTGTAGGGCAACGAATGCAGGAGGGGGAAAAGGAGAGGATGGCAGCCGTTGGATATGCAACTTCAGCTGTAGCCACCTAGACGCCTGTGAAGTTGCACGTGCTTTTGAGCAAAGGAAGAAGTTTAGAAGCAAGGGACAAAAGAGGTGGCCGCGCCACTTTCATTATAAATATTGTGGTCCGTTCCGTTTTCGCGCACCGTCGAAAGGTACGTCGACGAGATCCGTGCAGCACTTGGATCGACCCAGTGAACTTGCAAATTTTCTTGCCTTTTAGAAAACAATAGTAAATTTCTAGTGTGTTAAAACACCTAGCAAATAAGCACCCGAAGAGGTCTTACTACTGTTGCGACGAAAGCACGAGGAGGTGATCATTTATCTCAGTGTTGAAGTGCCTGCATCCAGTTTTGCAACTAGAAAGCCCCAATAGCAGTTGGTGGCCGATCTCTATGTTTCAGCGTAAGTGGCAGCAACACCAGTGGCCACCGATTTAGCACTTGTGTCATTCTTAAAAGGTGTCTGTCTTCGCTGCGATCGCGCGCAGACATCTGCTTCAGCAGCACTTCTGCAAGGGAAATCTCTCCAATGGTCGCATATTACTGTCTTGCATGTAAGCGTTATCACGGAGAAAATTTTCTGCTTTGTGCATAACGGCAACGTTCTCACGGAAACGAAGACGTCTACCGCACTTCTACGCTCCCTGCTAATGTACAGAAGCAGTACAGTGATTTAGTACTGTACTGATATTTACAGGCGCGACTTTACTAAAGCGTAGATAGCTTTACAGTTCCATGCGCTTTGGTGGGCGACCGATTTAAGCCTGACATGAAAGCTTGCCTAAGCCCCAAAAATTCGCTCTTCACACGCTGCCATGGCATCGAGGCAGTAGCACTCTCGTAACCTGCCGATACGGGAGAGATGCACTTGGATACTCCCTGTGAATACGCACACTTTGCAGGCGGACGACGGGAGATAAGAACATGCTCTTGTTTTATATAATGAAGATCGTTTATTTAGGGTCACAAGCACTTTTCTACAGTTGGTCATAGAGTTATTACCAGTGAATTTTATTTAATGTCCGTCTAATCCCACGTGAATAATATATATATATATATATATATATATACAATGTTGGGTAGAAGTCTGCCCGACGACTTCTATACACCGACATATATGCGATTATCTGTCCATCTCACACAGATTACACAGTAGTCCGTACCGGGCAGATTGCTCCCTGCGTCAAATCCTACACAAGCTAGTTTACTGCGTCAGACGTATAGCAGACGAATGCGTACATATACTCCTACATGCACTGGTCACATTGCGCCTGTCAGATGCACAAGCTGATGATGTACTGCATTCGTATTCCATCTGTAGCTGACGCAGAGCGCTTTCTTCTCTTTGTTGGGGGGGGGCATCGTGTCCCAGGTGTGCACTTTAGACTTCAGCGCAGGTGAACATGCATATCCCTGTTGTGATTATACATATCTGTACAGCAGGTAGAAGGTGCTGTTTTTCAAAGTAAGTCCAAAAAACGCTCATGCGCATGCAGACCTCGCCTATACAAGAGCGTACGCACTCAGCGAAAACAAGCAAGCACTCAGCCTCTAAGGCGCCCCGCACAGGGAAGGGCTAGCGGAAGATATTGGGGTAAGTGCGGCTGCGTGTTGGGGATTATCCTGACTAGAATGTGCGGCCACACGTCTTCTGCTGTCGTAGTGTACACGGACTAAGCTTTGTCTCAGACGTACAACTCTAGGCGTAATGGATCTATCCCGTCACTGAACCAGCACACGTCAGACGCCTCTGCAGTTATATTTACACTGGCTGCAACACACTTTTTCTCAAAAGACACGTAACCACATTTCATTCGTTCCTTCGGTCACACCTCATCAATCTCGGCATTTTGTATATGTGCGCGTGTCACGCTTTTTCATCGTGCCATACTGAACTTCTCCGCCACCTGATTTGACAAAAGATAGTGTGCTATTCGTATCGCTGGTGTAGTTACGTCGCGCGGTCGGCACCTGCGCGTCTACAAAAAAACAGGTTCCACCCCAGTCAGACTGCTGATCGACATATGCCGACGAAAAAGACGAGCTGCTACGGGCTACTTGAGCATGCAAAAGCAGCAGCCACCGGCGGTGACTGTTGCATGACACCAGTTGAATCTACTCTTGTGGTATTAAGGTACTTATTCAAGTATTTTGAGCTTCCAAATAAATCTGATCTTACTACGACTGCTGTTCAAGGATGCAGTGGGCAACTGCCAGCAGTCTTTCCTGGAAGCAACTACTGGAGTGACCCGTGTGTGCACAGATGGACGTTTCTATGTTTATATCTACGCAGAATGAGGCATGTAGGATGCATGTCATTAAGGTACACCGAAGCACCGGCATGAGACGAGACTCTGCAGCTCGTCCCTCTCTTGCTTATGAAACATGTGCACAGGTTGAACCTCCGTACCCCCTACGGTGACAGCAGCTGTGGGGGCTAGCGGGCAAACATAGACGGCGCATCCCCCGAAGTACGAAATGGGCTGCACTAGGCAAAGCCTCTTTTGTATTCCTCATTGGATGCACACAGACAGACGCCTCGGGGGAATTTGCAAAGATATGCACGTACGTGTTCAAATAAGCGCCACAACGCTGGAGCCCCACTGGGGTGTATGCTTACTTGTTTCATGAACCCTGCAGAACTCAGCTGAGAGTGTGTGGATTTCCACTTGTGCTATAGTTGTCTCTTCTAACTTACTGCGCAGCATTTCTTTTCCGGTGGTGTCATCGATGCCTTCTGGTAGTTGAATAACATTCCACATCCCCCCTGATATTCAAATAGATAGCGCAGCCAGAGCTATGTAACGGCATTCTTCGGTCTTGTTGCATCACATGCATGATCATCTCGTGTTTTTCTTCGTAAGTCTCGTATCCATCTCGAGAGCTAGGTACACCATTTCTACCTTCTCAATTCCGCAAGAGTACTCATATTGTGTGCAGATGTGTCTTCGCTTGAAGCAAAGTCTGTGCCAGGGTGGTGTAGCGGAAACACCCGTGCCTAGTTCACATCGAAACGTACGCGGGAGTAGCCCGTCCAGTTCAACAACACGCGCGCCAAATGTCCACGTGAAATATTACTATTAGAATTTAGTTCCGCTGATGCTCCTTAGAGGTTTGGCCTTGCCCGAAAAAATCCCTGCAATCTTCTCACGGTGGACAAGTGTGCTGGCTGCTAAATAGACGTGTCGCAGGCTGCGGCAAGCTCGATGATAATTCGGGGCGAATAGAGTGCCGGAAAAGCTGCTCAGCTATAATCCAACATAACCCCGTGCCCATACTTTCTTATGCTGTTGGTAATGGCGTAGAAAGCCTCGTCGAAAGTGCGAAAAATGGGAAATCTTCGCCCCTACGGTGTCCACCGTTCAAGTTAAGACGAATATTTGTCTTAGCGGCAATCCGCTTCTGCATTTGTCGCTCATCTCTGGCAACTGAACTGTAAGGCTTCATGTGACAGCTATGCGTCCTACCAGATACGACCTCTCGTTTTCTTTGTTTGCCGCGGTTTACACTTTTCCCACCGCGCGCTACGCCCTGCAACTCCGGGCATCCTTTGTACGAAATGAAGTTCTGTGTTTCTATTCGCGTATCCACATTGCAGAATCATGCGACAACAATGATGAACAAATTCTCTCAAGGTGCAAAATCCTAGATGCCTTTGTACTGCACACTTGTTCTGTAGTGACCATTATACGGAAGGTTCGAAATCACAGCGACATTAAGCAAGAAGTTCAAGCGGGTAGAAGCGACTACATTGGGCTGTATACAAGCGTTTCCCCGAGCATCCGCCAAATGGTGCGCCATACTCTCAATATCCCTAGAGCAGGCGTCATCTGAGCGGGAAAATTAAGGCCAGCGCTATGCGTTCCGCTTCGAGACAGAGGGGACGAGAGAGAGAACTATTCGTGATTATCTGCATATTATTTTTCACAGATAGAAACTGGTCAGCTAGCTCGCGGACGCAGGAAAGAATTTATGCATTTCCCTCTACGTCTCTAGAAAACATTACAGTACAGACCGTGCAGTACGGAAGCAGCGGGGGGGTTATCTTAGATCTCCAGAGCCAAGGTTATTCCGCTTTCGGTTTTGCCGGGCGCTCCCCCTCTTCGAACACACGTAATGGAAACACAGGCAGTTGAAGGCTTCTATTTAAGTTCATTCTAGTCCGAAGAGATACTTACGTTCGTCCCTTATTACTGGAACTAGCTTGCTTGTATTTGTATACGAGGAGCATCCTTCGTGTTCCACTGCTCCTCCACTTTGGTAGAACGCTGCTGAGTGCGCATTTGCTTAGATACACCCTGTCTCGTGGCTGATAATGTGGTCTGCGTACTCTCAGCGTTGCAGTCCTTGCTTCGTTCGTCAGCGGAAATGCTACCTGTCCCGTGCACATTACAGAAGGTATCATAGAATCGACTTTTTGCCCCCCGCGCATCCCGGAAGATAACTACTGTTTCTGTTCCCCTGCAAAATGTTACCTACAGTGTCATGCTTTTGGAATCCCATCCGAATAATGTAGGACACAACCGCCGATGCTTCGTATCTCCTGGTGCCCCCCTCCTTCAGAGGGAACTCTGTTCTCCTTGTCTGGTGTGGCTGCGTTTGAGGCACTCAGTAAAGCCAGGCATATGCGTCTTCTGCAGTCCTGGAGGGGTTCGCGACCTCTTTCCGCTCCACTTTCGTTGCGCTGCTCCGTCTCTTCTCTGTCTGTCCCTGCTGTTTCCCTTCCCACACATACTGCATCTCCTCCCGTTTCTTTCGGTCGTCTGTTCCCTTGCCTGCCTCGGGCTTGAGGTAAAGTGACGCGAGCTTTTTGGCTTGAGAAAGGACTGCTGCTGTTGTGTAATAATGCCTTCGGGCAAGGTGCGGTTGGTTGCGCTTTCCCAGCAATAGAGCACGGCAGAGCTGTCCAAATGCTACCACGGAGGAGAAAACAGGAAAACCAAGATAAACGAACATCAACGCCAATCCATAAATATTTCGTACGTCTAATATCTTCAGGTCCTCCCTTAGAGCTGCACGGCGTCCCTTTAGTAGCATCCGGTAGTGGCGAGGATGCTGCAACGGGAATAGTTTTTGAAACACTTGCGACTCTTTCTCTTGTCGCTCTGATGATGGACTTCCACGTGAAGTCTGCTTGTATGGCTGAGCAAAGTTGTAATCTGCTGTTTTACCCTTTGATCTGTTGCGATCCCCTTCGGTGGAGCCAACTGCGGTACGTTGCTTCGTTTTATGCATGTCTGACCTTGCGCGGCTTTGGCTTCTGCTCTCCTGCTGCCACATGAGTCTGCTACGTTCATTCTGACTGCCTTCCCATGAAAAATCATAAGGGTTAGGAACGCCGTCGGCAGCAGGCACATTTACCTGGGTCTGCTCAAAAGCGCTAAGGCCGTGCAAGTCACGCAAGGACAGGCTTGGATCTGCACCAGGCGGAGAAACGTCTGGGCGGCGACGCACAATGGTAGTGACGCCAATAGCAGGACTGGCTGATAAGCCGTGGTGGAGGTCGGCTGATGAGTATGGCCACACTCCTCGACTCTCAAGGCCACCCGGCCAGTTCGGCCCCAACGATAACACATCGCCACCATTTCTGCTAGTGTCCTCTCCCTGTGCAGACGAGGACGTGGCGCTCTGCGGAAGCCAGATTAGCAACAGAAATACCCCCCTCACTTCCGAGCGAAGGCGCATGCGTACTTTACAAAACAGCGAAGCTGGAATATGCTGGTAGAGGAGAGAGTGCGTCGTGTTGAAACTGCGGAACATTTTCTCTCCAATGACACCACGCCGCAGTTGAGCGATACGAAAGCAACTCTGACAAGCAGTCACGATACAGTAGTGATGATGATGACGATGACGATACGGATACTAATAATAAAACACTATAAGACGAGCAAGACACTTAAAACGGAGGAAAAAACGCAGCACGGCCAGCTTCACTGAGGTGAAGTTACTTCTGGCAGTACATCGTAGGGCAGTAGAGAGAAGAGGAAAGGAATCCGCGAGAGCTGACGTTGCCAGAAATCACGCACCAGAGTGAACATCACCGTGATAACTGTGGGCTGTGTAACCTATGAGGGAGATTTTGTAGTACTGATGATGAGGGTGATGATCAGTGTTATGAAGTCGATTGTTGCAATCAGCGAACAGCATGACTCCAGAGCAGAACGGCCGCAGCACTGGCTATGGGTCGTCGTGCTCTCGGCTGCTTGAGCGACCAACAAGGCAGAGAGCGGAAGCATCGCTATTTCACGTCAACTGTCACGGCTAAATAGTTCACCATCGGTCTCTAAGCCTCTTACGCTGATCAGTGAAGTCGGACTGTACAATAGCAACGACGCCGCCACCATTCCGCCCAAGTAGTACTAGCACAG
>CATKUM010000449.1:0-33711 GCA_949786405.1 Onychomys arenicola
GTCTATTACTGTCCCCAGTAGCCGCAGCCCAATCGAAACTGAGGAGATATTTGAGGGAAAAGAAGAATCTGCACAGTTGCTTACTGCAGGATCTCCTTCTTCTGTGTTCTCTTCTGTGACTTTCTTGGAAGAGTCATCTCTTCGTGCATCTTCTGCTGCTTCTTCTGTCGATGCTGCCGCTGAAGCCACTGTTTTGACCTCCAGAACACATTCTGCTGCTTGCTGTCCTTTTGAGTGAGCCACCAATGCACCTGCTCCTCCAACAATGATTTCTGCTGCAGCATCTCCTCCTGCTGCTGTATCACTTCCTGCTGCATCATCTACTCCTGCGGCAGAGACTCTTTCTGCTGCTGCTGCCGAATCTATCGATGATGTGCTTTCAGTTCTTCCTGCTAGCGGTAGATTTGATTTCTCTACAGCAAGCATTCGTGCTGCTGCTGACGCTGTCTTGGCTGCTGCTCCAGTTGCAGATGACAGAGGCCCTTCATCATTTCGTGCAGCACACGGCAAGACGCAGACGCCAAGTGAATCTACTTTGGTCCCACTTGTAGTTGAAAGACACATCCTCCCTCCAGTTGCTGCTGCTGCTGCAGCAGCGCCTTCTTCGCTTGCTGCTGCTGCTGTAGTGGCTGCGTCTCCTGCTGCTGCTGCTGCGGCTGCTTTTTTTGCTGCTGCTGCTGCTGCAGCAGTGGCTTCTTCTGTTGCTGCCGACTCAGCAATGAGGCAGCCGCTTGCTGTTTCTTCCTCTGAGACAGTAGCTGGACACACCCGACCTGCTGCTAATACCTCACCACCTGCTAATGCTGCTGGTGTCTCCAGCGCTGGTGCTCCAGTCGGCGTTTCTAAAGCAAAAGAGGTCTCCATCCCCCAATCATTCTTGAACTTCTTTTTGATACTTCCACCTGCTGCTGTGTCTACTTCCGTCTAAATCGCCCCCTGCTCCAGACTGGCGGGTGCTCCTACTGTCTCCCTACACCTCGATGCAGCAGCAACGGCAAGAGGAGGAGCAGCAGCAGCACCAGAAACAGCAGGGGCAGCGGAAGCAGCAGAGGCTCAGCAGAACCAGCAGCAGGAGCAGCAGAAATCGTTTTACAGGGGTAATTGAATGCACATGATGATGCTAGAGGACTAAACAGTCAGAAGGGAGATAATGACGAGACAGCGGACGACTTTGGACTGGTGTAAGGAGTGAAAAGAGAGGAAGGTCATAAAAAAGGAGAGAGAAAAGATGAAATCGACAGGAAAGAAGAAAGGTCTCTTCTTCGGTGTGGGATCAATTCTGCTGTCGGAGGGCACCCCCGTATTCCTGGAAGTGCCTCCTGCACACTAACGCGTGAAGCTCACCAGCAGGCCCATGCAAGGACGCACAACAGAGACGAAACAGCGAGACAAAGGGGAGGTACGGAGGGTGTTAGAGACATAAGATGGATGTGTTTTCGTAAAGGAAGTGCGTTTCTGAACGTAGAGTTCGAGGTTTTGCTGTATCTTCTTTTGTTCCTGGTTGTGAGGGTTCTTCCTGCGTCTGTCGAAGCTGTTGCTGGCAAAGGAGCACCGTGGCCTTTGTTTTCTCTTCCATTTCAAACCAAGGGAACACAGAAGAACGTGTACACAGCGACGTTATCCGCGGTAACCTCGCTACTTCATGTCTTTCTTGACGAAGGTCCAATGAATCTACGATTGAAACACCTGGGTGCGTCTGCGAATAATGCGACTCTGTGCAGATGCTCTGCTTATCATCCGCTTTCCATATCTTTGCAAATGGATGTGCTATGTCTGATTTCATTGTTCCCCTCGCAATTGCACCAGCAAATGTATGTTTTTACGTTCCTCGTGCTGCTTGCTTCAGTTGCGGAAACTCTTTTTTTTTCCGTTGCGGGAGTGCCCTTAAGTTGCGCACTGCTCGCTCAACTGCTTTTGCGCGGCAAAAAGCAGGCTTTTGAGTGAATGTAAATTCACACAGCACCTATGTGGAGGGCAGGTAGTCTTCAAAGAAAAATCTCCGCTCCTATGTGAGGTCAGTGCCGTCATATGTCGTCCGGCGGTGGCGGTGTCATGAGTCAGAGGCGGGTGAAACGTTCTCTTGGTTTTCGTAGGATGAAAACGCCAGCTGCACACACGTGTAGATGTGTAGATACTCTCCTATGAAGTGGATAGCTGAGCTGGAGGTGCTGTAGAGCACTTTGCAACTCCCAGGAAATTGTGTTTTCTGTACGGTCACTCCCGCATGCAGGAATCTCCATAGACAACCACATACTTACGGTGCTGTACAGACAGGAAGGCAAATACTTGAAAATTTTTGGCATCTCTCTTGAAAATAAAATATTCAAATAAGTGATCGAGATACCTTTCGAAACAAGGACCTGTGTTACTGCAGCGTGTGCGGCTGTGTCCAGTGTCTTTCTTCAGCTACAGCCGGGCGTCATCAGACAACTCAGCAGTCGCTACTGCTGGATAAACAACAACGGAACACTGCCGACTGACTACATAGTGGCTTCAGAGGGACGGAAATGACAGACGTTGAAAATCGTGAACTTACTCTGCACCCACCCACCCCTAAGGGAATGCGTGTTTCACATTCAAGACTTCGCTACTCTAAGCGCCGCTGTTAAAAGTCGTGCGGGAAGTGACGCTGTGAATAAAATTGTTGCTGGTGGAGTCAAGGCCACCGAGAACAGTCTAACAGTACAGTTATACGGCTACGGCCTGTCTTCCATGATGACAATAGTTACAGGGAAGGCGTCGTGGAAGAACTACCGCCAGTAGTTCACCTTGATACTGATAGTGCCGGTAATACTGTTGTTAGCGGGGAGGTCTGCCAAAACAGCTGGTGGAAGAATTCTGATCTAGTATGTTTTGAACAGTGACGTTTCTTTTCCACGGCTGTCGATGCTGCACACGGGGTTGCCGCGCAGCCCTGTGTGCCGGTCGCTCGAAACTTCAAAGAAGAGAGGGTACAAATGCAAAGGCAAACGGTCTTTTCCATGTAAACAACAAAAATCACCAAGGAGAGAAATGAAACTGTGGAAGAAGTATAGAAACAGAGGAACATCTGCTCCGCGCATGCTTTAGGATTGTTAATGCGGCCTGTTCCCTGTGTAGACGACGTCGCTCAAGCTAAAACTTCGCGGCTAAAAGTTGCCTACTGTGCAAGCTAGTAGACCGCCCATTTGCTAATAATTCATCTATTACTAATGTGAGTTGTAAGAAGTGATGCTATTTCTTACTTTCATTTCAACAACCGCCACCTCGTTATTTAGAACAACGACGGCCAACAATGCAGGGAGCAGTCATCTTTGCAAACTATCCGCGCCGAAAAAATTAGCCTTCGGGACTCCTTCCTTCTATTCGTGAATAATTCGCATCTTATGTGAAAGTCTCACGAAGTTTCCACGCATGTCTCTCTGTGCGTATTCGACTAGATGTGGTATTGCCAGGACTATTGTAAATAAAGCGCTGATGCTACGGATGATGAAAAGATTTATTTAAATTCAAATTGTCCACTTCTATGTACGCATGTGCACTTGACAGAGGACCTCAGCATTACGTCCTTGACGGCGAGCGGTTCGAGAGGAGAGCTTGATGAGCAATGCCCATCACCTCCCAAACCTACGGAAGTAGTAGAACGATGAAACTTCATTTCGTCGGTACACAGTGCAGTACCGGTTACACTCGAAAAATAGCCGAAATGTCAACGGAGAAGCTTTTTATTCCACAGGAGTAGTCTTCGGTATCGTTACAGGCAGCTCGTAGCTGAGCTTCCCGCTGTGGGACAGTACCGTAAATCCAGGGTTTTGTAGTGCTGTGTAAGACGTGCTTTCCCTTGTTCGGACGGGTGACAAACCTCCTCCTGACAGTTCGACTTACGTATATACCTGCCTGATTATGTCTATGTATATGTGTAATCTTGGGAACCGATCGTACGTCTGAAGCGTATGTCGATTAGTACATATTTGACTTGTGTATGCGTCATCCTTTCTTCTTGATACTTATCTGGTGGGCCTTGACCTGTCTTGCGCCCCCACTGTTACATTGATGGTGGGCAGTAAACCGCTTGGACATCAGTGGGTTTGCGAGGCACACACGAGATGTCCTGCCTATAAACTACAGTATAGTGGACTGTGTCGAGGAAAGCGAGGATTTATTGCTTGCGCGCATACGCCAGGAAAGGTTTCCGTAGAGGACTTCATGGAGCGAAACAATTGTAGACTTCAGATTTTTTACGAAGAGAGTCGAAACTTAGTGATAATGTCGTGAAATGTAGACAGTGAAATCTGTCAATAGAATCCGCAATGTAGTAAGTGTCAGCAAGTTGCACAGCGTAAGTGGAAGCTAGAACGTCTGCTACAATACTCTGTACAGTGCGGAAAGGGAGGCAAAAAATTGATAAATATCATCGGGTATACATGTTGAGGCTCAGGCGAACGTTTGCCAGTCAAAAGACTTAGACTTGTCGATACTCTTCTCGTCTGTATTTGCTTAATGTCAACGTCTATTGTCACGATGGGGGATGTTACCAGTTTTGCAGTGTAGGGAGCAAAGAGGGACAGTGGAACTTACACAAGACTGAGGACGTACCAATAGTTCAGTAAATCTATAGAACTGACAATCCCCTGTACAATGGAACCAAGGCCCCATTCTAGTCAAGAGTTAGTTCACCTCGCTCTCCCAAACTGTAGGAAAGTCTCCTTTAATCTTATGGTCTTGAGTGATTAGGGGCGTATAAAGTGTTATGACTTCAGGATTGCTGTAGAGAACTCATGTGAACAGAACTAGGGTACGTAGCCGTGTACGTTCAAGGGGGTAGTGTCAAGTAGAACGCAAACAATTATACTACGTACGATTGTAAATGCGGGTACGCGACGAAAAGGACATATATATATATATATATATATATATATATATATATACCGTGTTGAAGTGTGCACCGTAGGGGATACAAGGTTCTGTGACGAAAACAAGATAAAGGGAATACCTTCCAGTTGCATGTTGATAATTATCGGCCTCCTTGCAGAACGTAACGTCTCCAGGGTTGCAGTGTGGATGATTAAGCAAAACCGTCTGTTCAAGTCAGAGCTCCTAACTGTGCAGTTGAACCCCCCTACACAGAACCATGAGCCACAATGTCTCAGCAATATCTACGGCTCCGTAGAACTCACTTCAGGGAATCAAAACGACCAACGTTTCTGTGTCTGGGCATCTACGGAAGCATCACTTGTGAAAGCAGATAAAATTGGTGGCCTGTTGCCGCATGTTTGGATAACATTTTATCTTTGCGGCTCTCGCAAACAAAACATGAAGCACTGATCTGCCTGGAGGCTTCGGCTGCAATAATGAATACAGAGAAGAATACTCCCGCTCAGATGACCGGGCGGATCGGGAAAGGAAGACACTTTGTTTCATGCGCTGTAGCAAATGTGATATCCAGGGGGTAGGACAAATTATATAAAGGTTGGATCGGTCGCTCCAGGAAGTTAATTGGCAGAGGTGAAAGCGGTAACACTGAAATACCTGAATGTGCTACGCCGTCACTTTGGCGCGCTCACGTCAATGCCCTCTCCGTGTCTGCCACACGGGAGCGGCGCTAGATTCCTGAGCTTATCTGTGTCGGTGTGACCATATGTGAAACTCTTTTTTCACATTTCCGGTTGACTACATTGTTGAAGCCGCAGCACTTTATCAACTCTGCAAACTATAAAGTCTCCAGTGGTAGACGTTGTGTAGAAGCAGCGACAGCTGTACTAGTAGTAGTAATAGTGTCACAGCCACTGGTATTGTGTAGTCATCCTGTGGGCAAGCCAGTCACTCTATATAAGGAGAAGCTAAACTCATTTTTTACCATAGAGCCGAGCCACACTAAGGGGTATCCTTGTAGTAGCGGTTGAAGTATTATATGTCACCAGCGAAACACAGTAGGTGCGAGGCCGTGCCAAATGCAAAGGCTGCTCTAGGAGAGCTTCCATGATAAAACATGTTGAATAGGCGTAACTATAAAGAAGTGACAGTCCAACCAAAGTTGTTTCTGAAGGCAGTTAAAATGAAGGGCGCAGCGCACGCGGTGGATGTAAACAACAAGTGGTTGCAAGAAATGGGAATTAACCTCGCAACTCTCGAATTTAATGGACTCCTGTATGGCTCCTCTAATTTATTGATATTTGGAGAATTACACTATTTGCAGTTGCAGCTCCAGCAGTCGCACGCTGCAGTTCGAATATTGGTATCAGTATTAGCAGTTCGAATGGAAAGATACAACGGTGCAATGACGCTGAGTGGCATGACACATTCATAAGTATTAGGAAGGTGGCCGTATAAAGATTTATTTGTCATAACAGCGAGAGTGAAGAAGTATAAGGAAGGACACTGACAGTCTTCAAAGCGGGCGAAGCTCTGAATTTAAGCGAAATATTCTGTTCTCATTCCGGTCAAGACCGCAAAGAGACACAGAGGCGCAGAGGAGCAGATACGGAGAGCACTCAAGTTTCCCGTATTGTTTTGTTGAATAAGGCAAAAAGCCAACAGAGCTAGAACACTGGTAAAAAACACGCAAGCGTGACGGTCTCGGTCCATTAGTTCTGCCGGAGCTGGTAGAGGGATCCATGCACTTCAGACACACTTCTGATGTGACATCGTAAGAGCTATTGATTGAAGCTCGTTCTCGACAGGTTGAAAATTCTGTAGGCTATCCTTCGCTTTCTCCCTCACCGTTGCTATTTTGAGTCTCTCTTATTAGGCCTTACACGGTTGCATAAATCACCTAGAATTCGCGAATTTTGTTCCAGCAATGAGTAGTTAGACTGAACCGTATTTTTTTTACATGCGACTAAACAAGTCTCTGTGTTCAAGTTTTTACCGTAGCTCCGGTTGGCATGGAAAGGAGCGAGGAACACAATTCCCAACAAAGTAGACGATAAAGCAAATTTAAACGACTTTGTCCAGAAGCATATTCTGGACACAAGTGCAAATTTTCCTGCAACTTTTGTCTTGACCTGTTGTTAACTGCGACTACTCGTAAAAATAAGAAAACGGTTAGAAGCACTGCCTTACAGCAAATAAAGTAAAAGCTTAACAAATAACGCCAGAGCGTTCCTCCATGGAAGATATCTCGCTACCTTTTTCCTGCACAAGAAAAACTAGCGTACTCTGCAACTCTTACTACCACTAGTACTACGCGTTGATTTTCTTTACCCCTAGCACGTGTGTGCCACTGGTTACAGATATGACTTCTGACGACGTAGAAACGATATAAGTAGATATGAATCCGCCGCCGCCTGTCTCCTGTCCTCGCGCAGTGGTACATACAGCATTTGCATGGTGACGTTGTACAATCACCTTGAAGGAAGAAGCGAGAGAAAAGCATGTTTGACTGATGCATCCAAAATAGTTGGTGCGGGCGTCTTAGAAACGCTGAGCACTTTGGGAGGAACAAAGTGCGTAATTTGTGACCACGCACAAAATTTCCTGGTCCACCTTAGATACACTTGTGCTATTCGTGCGATGTTTACTACGAGAATGGAAGAAGACGACTTGTACGCCCTTGCTTCCTACCCATCCTTCTATGCTTTTCCGTTGACAAAAACGTTTGGAGTTGAGCTGCAGCAGAAAACATTTTACTACCCCAAAGACGGAGGAGCAGAAGTGGTAGATGATGGGTCACAAAAGTCACCACCCTGTGGCTTCCCCTATTCTCCATCGCGCACTTCGTCCACTTCTTCATGTAGTGGTTCATCTGGGTTCGCTTCATCTTACATATCTTCTTCATCTTCTTTTTGGACAGCAGCAGAATACTTTCCTCAACTGGTAGCCATGCTGGGCAGCACGCCTTTCTATCTATACGACGAAGCTCGTATACGAGCAAACTGCAGGCGCCTGCTCAGAGCCTTCAAAACAGTACAAACTACGATTTCCTTCCCTTCTGCTACAGCTGATGATTCTGTTAGTGCCGGCTGTGCCAGTGCTTCTGCAGCAGAAGCCGTTTCCGCAGCAGTGGCAGCAATAACCTCTTCTGTTCTCTCCGTCCCTGCAGGTGTTGGGCCGCTGCGTGCGGCTGCAACGGAAACGGCACTTCCATCGTCTTTATCTACTTCTGTCTTCTGTCCCTTTTCCTATGGTTCTTCAACTCTTTCTTTGTTCAAACAGTTTACCAATTACTTTGCAGTGAAGGCCACACCTACGCCTGCCATTCTCAAACTCATTTACGATGAGGGCCTAGGAGTCGACTGCAGCACCCTGTCAGAACTGCTACTGGCGGAAGCTGTAGGATTTTGGGGAGAGCGCATTTTTTTCACTTCCAGCTGTACATCCCCAGAGGCATATAAAAAAAGCATACGATCTCAGAGCCATAATAAATGTGGACAATCCTGCAGACCTTCACCTGTTGCGTGGGTATCTCGGGGGGAGCATGCCTGACATTCTCGCTTTCCGATATATACCTTCTGGTTCCGACAGAGCTGCCGCTGCTGCATTGCTTGCACCATCTCCAAGTGGAGTAACAGGACTCGCAACGCCTGCAGGGCCTGCAGCAATTACACGAGCGAGCACTGCTTCTGCTGCAGGTCAAACTGTAACATCTGCAGGTGCAGCAGCTGGAGATTTCTGGCAGGCGAAGAAATGTGAAACGCTGCGTAGTAATCCAGGGATTATTGGTGAATGGCACGAGAGCAAATTTGGCATGACGCGCACACAAGTGTTGACTGCCGTTGAACAGGCCCGGCGAATGGGTGTGCATCGCATTGGTTTGCATTCTATGACGCTGTCCAACGCTCTTGATGTTGAAGAGATTGTCACTACCGCTGCTTGTTCGTTTCTCCTTGCAAGGGACGTACGCGATCTCCTAGGTGTGGACGTTGAACTTATAAACCTGGGCGGGGGACTGGGTGTCCCATACAAACCCGGGCAGGCACCACTTGATCTGGACGCGCTTGCGCAGAAATTACAACGCTGCTTCTTACAGATTCTCTGTTACAGCAGCAACCACATCAGCAGTAACAACGGCCTTGCCAGCTGCACCCTAGACAGTGGCTGCACGAACGTAGGACACTCTACCATGAGTAGCAGCCTGGTAGAATGTAACAAGAGCACTACCATTAGTAGCGGTCGCGGCATCAGCAGCAAAATCAAAAGTAAGAGTTCCAGCAGTGGATTCGGTGTTGGTAGCTTCGCAATATCACCAACAGCAACGGAGAATACTGCGAGGAAACCTCAGACGTTGCCTCGACTTGTAATGGAGAACGGACGATTTATAACCGCAGATGCAGCAGTGTTTGTCACACGCGTGACGCATTTAAAACAGACATACAAAAATTACATTGGTAGGTAAAACCTATTCTTCTGTCTTTACAGATGTGTCCTGGCGGGGGTATTAGTATGTGCATCTTTGCCTAGGTATCTGTGTCGATAATGATTTCTGTCGCTACGCAGGCACGTATCTATGCAGTATACCCGTGTAGCTCTACATACACTTCACTGACCGTGTTTCTGCCTCTGCCTGTGCGTGTAGCCGCAAGTCTGTGCATACGCTTCGAAACCGCTAAGCCACATTAAAACATATGCGTATACATACATATATATATATATATACATATATATATATATATATATATATAAAGTGTGCATATGTGAATATGTACAACTGCAGTGATCAATAAAATATACACTCAGTCGCTGCTGTAGGAGAGCTTGTGGGCAGAGGCGAAGTTCGTCGTCCTGTGTGCGACAGCCGTGCGTAAATGTTGGGGTTCTTAGCCGTTCTTGCTCCCGCTGCTACAGCACCTACACACCTTTTCTCAATTTTTAATTCCGTAGGCGAGAGCGTGCAGCAGGTGTGTAATTTTTGTTCCAAGTCACCCCTTGGCACAACGTTTACTCTGTGTGGTTGATCTAGAGTATTGCAGGAGTGCAAATCTTTTCCAACGCATGACATACTCTTATTTTAGCAATGGTAAAACCGATTGCGCTTACTTAGTAACGTTGTAGCGGTCTCTATATTCGAGATGCGATTCTAACACGACATAAATCAACCCGAATTCCCCTGAGTATTTGGATTTACGCCTTGCCAATTACGAAAACACAGACTTAGACAAACAGTACGTCTCCTATACGTGCTGCCTTGGGTTGTATGTGGGTGTACACTGGCGCGTATAGTATTTCGATAAACCTCACAAGCCGCGTGGTTGAAGACAGTCACTTTGACCGACAGAATCGAAAGTGTGTCTACAGTTCCTCCATCATTGCTACCTTTCTGACAAGTGCTTCTTTTCCGCAAAAACCCCATATGAATGTCACACACCCTTGCAGAACTAAGCATAAAAAGTTGAAGAGGTCGCACTACTGTGCTTATTATTTCTCGCTACTACGTCTACAGGTGTCGATGCATGTATGGCGAACCTGATGAGGCCCGGATTGTACGGAGTCTACCATCACATTACTGTCGTGCCGGATTCAGAAAGGCGAGGGTCTTATTCTCGATTTGTTTATCCGCCGTTTCACTACGAGCTGCCACAGGGACCTGTGGGTTCCACGTCTTCAGGTTGTCCAAGTTTATTACACTTTCCTATTCCAGCAGTGCAGCTGCAGAACCAGGCACATTTCACTCCGACACATCCTTCTGTAGGGGCGACTGCTAACCTGCCGGCGCGAGCGACCCTGGAGCAGAAAGATGCAGCAGATCTCCTGCTCGTATACGACGTGGTGAGAACACTTGCGAAATGTAAATTTGAAACGTGGATTTTCACTGAAACTGGCGTGTACGAAAGCCTTGTTGTGATGACGTGGGCAGGCTTATCTACGCTTTGACATCTGGGTGTACAAGTGTACATGTGGAAAAAAGTTGTATGTGGATATATGTGTAGGAATTGGCACCCGTAGTAAGTGTACATGTTTCTACGCTGCTGTGCTCATGTCCGCCCTGTAAGGTATACATTGGCGACGACATCACGACAAAAAAACAAGGAAATCATAAATGCTGTTACACGCACCGGTATGGTAGAGGCACTTAAATGCATCTCGCGGGTTTTGGTGATCCTTTTGACACATAGCAAAGTAGTTGATGGCCAATGTGGTGGGGGTAAAGTCCGCCAGGGTGACCGGCAGAACGGGACGCGGAAACGAGTGGGGATTGCAGTGTTGCTGAGAGCACCAAAGGGCAGTTTCGCGGCGCGTACAGTATGTCCTGCTACGGATGCAGTTGGAGCGAGCAACCGAAAAGTTGATATCCATTCGAAGGTTTTACGGACGCAGCAGATGAACAAGTGCAGCAGTTCCTACGCCAAGGCTGCCCGACAGTAGAAGAGAGAGCGGTGCATCTGTATAGAGCGGAAGACGCAGCAGGGCATCCACTACGTGGGACGTGTATGACGCAACGCTGCGGAGACTGCAGTACAGCAAATGCAATTCTGCTGTATGCACTGGAGGTTTGACCGCAGAAGGAAGAGTCGCCAGCCTTGAAATTCGAATTGCCAGTCAAAACACCACCACCACAGGTAGAATGATGTTGTGAAGAGTGAAAAGCTCAGTTGTTTTGTCAGTGATTCTTTTGGACGTGCGATGTGTACGGCTGTGCAGCGCAGGAAAGCAAGGACTAGCCAGTCTGAAAAGTTGGTGGTGGTGCCTATACTCATCTGTGTCTCTCGCTGCTGCAGGTAGGGGGACTCTGCGAAAATAATGATAAGTTTGCTGTTGACCGTCTGTTGCCGCGTGTGGAGGTAGGGGATCTGCTGCTCATTCACGATGTTGGAGCACATGGTCATGCAATGGGATTCAATTACAACGGCCGCCTAAGGTAAAAATGCGTCAACATGTTTTGCAATCTATTGTGCGAGTAGAGGATCTACATGAGCCACGTATTTTTATGCGTGTAGTAGGGTGTACTACTACTAATACTACAACAACAACCACTACTACTAGTGCAATTATTCCGCACACATGGTTGTTTTAACACTCAAGCGAAAGTACTCGAGCGCACACGTACTCGGACTTACATTCAACTTTATCTCTGTATCGGCATGCACCCAAGAAAGCACACATAGACTATCACTTTCTTCCGCACTAAGGTGAATGTCACGGGTGTACAGGAGAAGAGGATTTCAGGTAGGTAACTGCAAAGTAGACGCTGCAGAGAGATGGTGGACTCTCGAAAAATGAACCGCCACATTTTCCGCTGAAGACACGCGCGTAGTCTCACCCTTTGTCACCTGAACACGAGTTACACGTATATACTTGTGTCCTTGAGGATAAAATACTTTCTTACGCTTGTTCCGCAATACTTCGACGCTTCTGTTGGAATTAGTTTCGTCCGTATATATGGTTTGTCGTGCTCAGCGCACAAAAGAGGAGGATTACACATCCAAAGCACTCCACATAGACAGGTGTTCTAATGTTGTGTGAGCTGTATATTATACTGTATTTACGCACACAAATGCATATGCATGCAATACCGATATATAGTACCTTGAAAGTTCAGAGACCGCACTTATGAAGTGTCACTCGGTCAAGCAGGCTAGCTGTTTGTACTTAAGTCTCTTCGAATGTTCCAGCTTTTCTTTACAATTATCTAGACACAAACGACAAAAATAGCCCGAGCGCAACAGCTCTTCTTTAGAAAAAAACGGAAGTATTCCTGCATAGCTATGCATGTGATGTCGGTGTAAATACTGGGAGATCAAAGCCGTGTCCGCCCCCCCCAGGTAACACGCTATCGCATCGCCGGCAGTATGCCGCCGGCACTCACATATTGGGGTGTGTACGTTATCTGAGAGCTGTATCATCAAGTATTTGCTTACAATCTATACGCGTCTACTGTGCAGATGAGAGACTTATATCTGAAAGGCTACACTGACGCGTATACGACAGATAATGTCGGACGGAGATGTCCTGATGCCCTACCGACACATCATATCCTTGAGTAGTTTGTAGACACACACATTCCCTATGTAATTGAAGGAGTTCGAGAGCAGCAAGTGTGTACACTGTGAAAGTCAAAAGAGAAGTGTGTTCATCCAGAGAAGGCCACGTGCACGACTAACCTTCAAAGCTATACCATGGAAGAATCTAGAAAGAAAAAGAGTTATTTCTTCAGGTAAAAACACACGAACGCAGATCAATACACTCCAGGCGGCTGTACTAATCTACTAACCCTCTTTGCTGCTTGCAATGACTCCTCTAAAATCTGATCTGTACGCATGGAGGCACTGCCTGTCGCACTCCTGTTCGTCAGACACCATGCAATTGTTCAGACCGGAATAGCGAAGTTCGACGTACAGAGGATACCTTCACCGTTGGGTATTGGAGCACACCGTGCAGGACCGTATAATTCTCACTATAGACTAGCTTGCCTACGCATTTTTGTTTCATTTCGCATTTTTGTCTGCTTTCTTATTTCTGTTTGCTTTTGTGTTTCCACGTTCCAACGCACCAATTCTTCACGGTCTCACGGATGGGCTGCAGGTCCATGGAATGTCTACGCCGTTTGGACGGCAGCATAGACATCATACGAAGAGCAGAGGATTTTGAGGATTTGTTTGCTACTGTCTGCTGCCCGGGATGCCGGCAAGTGCAGAGTTACTGCGGCTTGCCCGCTACTATTATTATTATAGCACGAAAATTAGTGATAGACAGGGGCCACCATCTGGAAAAACCGACGTTCCAGAGAGTTGTGGCAGCCACAGAAAATCTTTATTAAGGTTGATCGCAGCCCGTGCAAGGGCATTGTTGTTGGGGAAGAGCGACGACGAAGATGAAGACGAGGAACTGTGTCTCTGCAGAACAAATGCAATTGATTGCTTCTGGAAGGCTGTCTTCTTCTCCACGGGGATGATAGCTACCGCCTTTTTAGCGCGGCTGCTTCTCCAGCTAAAAGCCAACAAAAAATAGAATTTCACCACGCGATATACATGCGCATCTCCCGCATGTACTGAGGCATCTCCAAGATGCTGTTGACAACATTGTCTCTAAAAACAAACATTCACTATTGATCCTAATGTTGAGGCCGTCTATGGACACCCATCCACCTCCACGACTCCCTTATTGATCCACACGTGTGCGCTCATCGGCGTATCTTCTCAATCATCCTCACTAGTCACCGCATTGAATGGTCATGATTGTATTACAGTAGCTACACACGAAATTTGTTTTTGTATCCTTCCTACCTGGAGAACTAATTTGCAGCCGGTTGCTGCTCTTTTCTTCTGTCACGCATTCACTTTGGCTTTCTCTGGATCACGCAGATACTTTTCTGCTACCTGTACATCAC
Organism: Onychomys arenicola; assembly: GCA_949786405.1. NCBI lineage: Eukaryota > Metazoa > Chordata > Mammalia > Rodentia > Cricetidae > Onychomys > Onychomys arenicola. The sequence goes on from CATKUM010000449.1 coordinate 14,243, forward strand.
CTCCAATGGAGTGCCTCCTACTTACAATAGTCTGGAACAATTTGTATGTAAACAACCGCAGTCGGGATGTAAAGTCTTCCTTCTCCAACTATCAAGGGCAGAGACACACACACTCCGCAGTCGCGATATTGGCGGAGGCACTACTTGTCTATATGTCTACAAGCACCTGTTCTACATATATTTATACATCTGCAGCTAGTCATATACACAATCCCTATATATATATATATATATATATATATATATATATATATATATATATATATATGTGCAAACGTATTCACACCTCCGCGTGTACATGCTGAAGCACGGCACTCTTGGAACATCATGGACTGATATTATTCGCACCGAAAAACAAACAATCATTTTTCTCTTCCATGTGCTACGCACCGATACAAATCTACTCAATAGCACTGACATATATATATATATATATATATGGAGATGTGAGGTTGATGGCATGCAAAACACTTTTGCGTAATGTGCTGTGTGCACACACTTCGGAAGGAACGTAGGCTGAAGTGTCACACATTCACAGCAGTGGTGAGAGAAATAGATATACGCACATGCATATATCCTTCGCATACGAGTCGCGTTATTCCCGCGCGGCAATTGCGTGTTCCTCTTCTTTATGGTGCTACGGTGGAGTAGAACGTTTACCGGCTGGCACTGAACAACGAAAAGATCTACTTCTTGCCTGCGGCGAAGGGAATGTGACAAACGGACGAGCGTGACATGCGTTGCAGTTGTTCTTTACTTCAAAATGAGGGTCGCTTTCTGCTCACGCACTCATATACACGAACGTATACATATACAGAGGTCTGCTGTTTATACACAGATCCATATTAATTAGTACACGAATCAGCACGGCATCCGCTTCATCTCCACACCACGTACCTACTACAACTCCAGACGCCAACATGCACATATATATATATATATATACGATAAATATTCAATATTTCCAAGCTGATTGGCCAAGTGTTGCCGCTATATCAGACAGAACAAATCTTCCTGCAGCAGAGAGCATTCAGCAATTCAGCTACAGGCTTCTAAGTGAACGAGACAGGGACATGAACGACACATCTGCAAAGAAACTTCTATTATTTATTCACTGGAGCTATGTAGAGAAAAAAGTTTTTACCAAGCTTTTTCGTTCACCGCCACAGAACCTCAAGATCCATATATACCTGTATTACAACTATATAAACAATCTCGTTCATTTAGAGAGAATCTGTTATACATAGTATTTCCATGGAACATTCAAAGATGTATAAGCAAACATATACGTGGATGCAGACGCGCTGAAGCTTCCTCCTCCCCTCAGCCATGCATATATATATATATATATATATATATATATATATATATATATATATATATATATATATATACATATATATGAGTAAATCTTGTGAAATATAAATTGGGAAGAACGTCGATATGCGGAAAATTGATGATGTTGTAGAAGGGCAGTAGACCTCTGCAGAGTCCACGCGTGCAGGTGTTTTCTTCTTCATTCCGGAACTCCTTATACAATTGTTTTTCTTCTCCTCAAACATCCCATCCACAGAGACAACCCTTTTGTTTTTCCTGCTTTTCTTTCGCAGAGGCTTTTACTTCCTTCACCCGCAACTTCCCTTCTCCATAGCGTCTCTCTCTCTCTCGTTATTCTCCACTGTCTCGTGTTCCCATCTGCTTCTTTTCTTCCCTCTCTTCTTCTTCTTCTTCTTCCTTCTCTTCCTTCACCTTTTCTTCTTCTTCTCTTCCACTCTTCTTGTTTCTTCTTTTCCTCTGTTCTTCTTCTTCTGTCTAATTTTGAATGATTTGTTCAAATTGCGCGAAGATGTCCTGCTGCTGCTGCAGTTTGGAGTGAACAGTTTCCCGCAGTGCTGCTGCTCTCTCTCGCAGCCATGCACTGGGGGAATGAACGGGGTTGAAGGTGCAGCAGTTCTTCTCGATGAGCAAAATATCTTCATAGAAGGCAGCAGCAGATGTATACTTCCTTGCTTTGCATTTAGCAGCAATTTGCTGCAGCCACATCGGCCGTGTGATAAGCCTATAGTAATCGGGTGCGCAGCGTTCTTCTACACGTTGCCAAAAAGGCTGTTCACAACAAAAAGGAGAAGAAAGTCACGACGGAGGTGAGACGAGACGCCTGTCTCCACCAGCAAAGCGATGCACGAGACCCTCACCGCACACGCACACTCATCACAGCAGCAGCAGCAGCTCTTCCTGCTGCTCCACAGAGACGCCCCACACTCAGTAACAACAACTGCGTATAATACCAATAGACCAGCTGCAGCTCAGCAAGAGGCAGCATTAGCAGCAGCAGGAAGCATCAGCAGCACAAAAAAAGAGCAGTAGCGGCAGCAGCAGCACCTACTGTAAAATACAGGCATCTTCATCAGCACACTCTTTTACAGTAGACAAGCCCCCTTCACATTGGTACTGTTTGAATGAATCAAAGTGTTGTGCTCATCTGGAATCCTGTAGTGATGGGGCTGCTCTATCACCTCAGCAGAAGCACAACGTGTGTACGAAGCTCATTGGGCATCCACGCAGTAGTAAACCTCTTTCTTCTTCTGCTTCTTCTTCTTCTTCTTCTTCTTCTTCTTCTTCTGCTTCTTCTTCTGCTTCTTCCTCAAAGGCATAGCTCTATATTAATACATCGAGAAGATAGCCTTTATTTCCCTTATCCTTTTGCATGACGCAGTGTCATATAAATAATTTAGAGAACATCTTCTGCAGTCGAATCACTGCTACTGCGAAAGCAGGTCTCCATGCATGCCGCTTCTTCTTCCTTTCCAAACACCTCGCTGCCTTCTCAAGCATCACTGACAAGCACAACGACGTTACATAAATAGATATATTCAACTAAATGTCAATCTACCTACCTACATATGTAACTCTGTCTCCATAAATCAATCTACACAGATACATATATATATATATATTTATATACATATACATGTACATAGACGTATACATATATATACATACATATTCATATATAATACATATATATGTATATATATATATATATATATATATGTAATTCTATATATCAATCAACGTATATATCTTTCTGTCTATATATATTTCTATCTGTGTAAATAAATAAAAAATATCTAGATGTACGTGCATCTATTTTTCTGTCTTCTTTGTGTGTCTCTAGATCGAGGTTAAAAAATTGATGAGCGCAAAGGAGAGACCGCTTTGAAAAAAAAAATTCTTTGAACAAGGAAGATATCTGTTGAAATTATGTGTGAGAAAGTTCACTGCAATCCGGATGTTCTGAAAGATCAAGTTTGCTGTCTCGTCTCGCCCTTGTTTGCTGTCTCGTGTCTGCTGTGGGGATGATCTGGGTTGTGGGAAGCTTCTTCTTACCTTGAAGATGTGCTGCTGCAGAGTACAGTTGGCGATGCATGCGAGAGCGAGGTTCAGTTCGTCTATTGCTTTTTTTCTTCTTTCTTCTTCTTTAGAACTTCTGCTGCTGCCTTCAGCACTTCGACTCCGTGCAACAGCAACCTCATCTTCTGCTCCTGCAGCTCCGGCGAAGAAGCTCCGATAGTCTCTTCTGCGCTCTTCTTCTTCTCGTCCGCCTCCCCTCAGTAGCAGCAGATCCTTCTTTCTGCTTTTCTTTCCCTTCTTCCTTGCTGCTGCTGCTGCCTCTGTTGTAGCACCTCCAGCGAAAGATGCACTGCACGTTTGCATTCTTTCTCTGTGCTGCAGCACACCCTCATCATCATCATCATCGTCATATCTTCCCTTCTTTCTTTCTGCTGCTACTGTGAATCCCTGCTGATAGGAAACTCCTTCTTGTGTCTGCTGCAGCAGACCCTGCTGCAAGCATCTCTCCTGCTGCTCTTTGAAAAGGTCGCTTCGCTGCTGCTGCTGCTGTTGCTTCACAGTCGACCCAGCCTCTTCATCCTCCAGAGAAGAAGAAGAGAAACTGCTGTTGCTTCTGCTTCTTCTTCTCTCTGTCATCAACTTTGCTGCTGCTTTGGCTGCTTCCAGCTGCTGTTTTCTTCTTCTGCTGCTCTGAGGGAACGCAGGCGAACTCAGTAGCAGTGACTCGTCATCGAAATCATCACTTTGTTGCTTCTCATCCGCTGCACCTGCAGCAAAACCACCATCCCCGTTGCTCTTTCTTCTTCTTTTTCTCCCTTCTTCTTTTTCGTATTGCTGCTGATTCGTCTTCAATATTCTCGGACGACCTCTTCTTTTCCCTGTTCCTCCGCGTCTGGCTTCTCCTTCAGCAGCCTGCTGCTGTCTCCACGCAGCATCTGCTGCTGCTCCTGCAGGAATTTTACGGGGACGCCCGCACTTCCTCTTCGCATGCAAAACAGCAGCAGCACTGCCACCCCACACTGCTGCTGCTGCTTCTTCTTCTTCGCTTCTTCTCTTCCAACTATCAACAAAAGAGTCTTCCCTGCCGTGTCCACTTGCTGCTGTTGCTGCTGCTGCTGCTCCTGCTGCTGCTGCTGCAGCAGAAAAAAGCGCACTACTGCGTCGACGGCGACTGCTGCCTTCTGCTGCTGCTGCAAAGCAGCTTTCCTCTATTTCCTCTTCTGCTGCTGCTCCTGTTTTCCCATTGAAATACGCTTCCTCTTCGTCTTCTGCGGTGTTAAAGATACTGTGCTGCTGCAACTGCTCCACCGCAAATGGAAGCTCTTCATCCTGCTGCTGCTCCTGCTGCTGCTCCCTGCGACGCCTCTTCGCTGCTGGCAACGGCGGAGTTACAGCAGAAGCACTTGCTGCTGCTCGCTTCGGTCCTTTATACAACGGACAGTTCTAACAGCAGCACCCCCGACGGAAAGCAACGCAGAGCAACAAAACACCCCACACATTGCAATTGCACTCACAGCAGCACAGGAGCACAGCACTACAATAGCAGCAGCAGCAGTACAGCAGCAACAGCAGCAGTACAGCAGAAGCAGTACAGCAGCAGCAGCAGCAGTAGTACAGCAGCAGCAGAAGTACAGCAGCAGCAGAAGCAGTACAACAGCAGCAGAAGCAGAACAGCAGCAGCAGCAACAGCAGTACAGCAGATTACTTAGAAGAGGCGTGTAAAATGAGGAGACAAAGAAAGTCTTTTTCATTGGAAAAAATCCACTCACCACATTCGAGGCGATATGTCCGGCCTGACCGCATGCACGGCAGACGCGTTTTCCTGCGAGTGCCTCTTTATTCCGCGTTGAGGCGAGCATGTGCTGCAGCAGCAGCACAGTTGACAAGAGGCAGTCTGCTGTCAAAAGTTTCGAAGAAGATATGATCACCCGCATCAACACCAGCAGCACAACAATCAACAGCAGCACCGCAAGTAACACAGCAATAAAACCGCACGCTGCGGGCAACCACAGCCACAGCAGCAGCACAAATCCTACAGCAGCAGCAACAGACGAGCATGCGACGCTCGACCGCAGCACTCCCCCCACAGCGCAGGCAGCAGCAGCAGCAGTGAGAGAGTGAAGGCAGCACTGCTAACAGCAAAACAACACCAGTTCATATACAAGCACATGTATACTTCTGGGCACACGCGCACGCAGGTGTCGATGTAATGTCTTTCACATGATTTCAGTGTGAACACAGGAGCGCAAGTAGACATGCTATACGTGTTTTCACCCAGAGAAGTGCGCTTAGGTGCTTTTTCTCTATTCCCCCCCTGCTGCGCTGATGAAGTGTTGGTGTCGCTGCCGTTGGTGTTGCTGCTGCTGCTGTTGGTGTTACTGCTGTTGCTGCTCTTGCCGTTGCTGCTGTTGTTGCTGCTGCTAATGCTGCTGTTGCTGCTGCTGCTAATGCTGCTGCTGCTGTTGCTGTTCCCGTTGCTGCAGTGCTGCTGTTGCTGCTGCTGCTGTTGCTGCTGCTGTTGCTGCTGCTGCTGTTGCTGCTGTTGCTGTTGCTGCAGTGCTGCTGTTGCTGCAGTGCTGCTGTTGCTGCTGCTGTTGCTGCTGCTGTTGCTGTTGCTGCTGTTGCTGCTGCTGTTGCTGTTGCTACTGTTGCTGCAGTGCTGCTGCTGCTGCAGTGCTGCTGCGGTGGGACGTACAGCGCGAGTGTCTTCGAGACGCATAGTCCTCCAGCGAATGAACTTTTCGATGTTTTCCGCTCCATAAATCAAAATAACCTTTTCTTTTCCGAAGGGTTCTCCAGCTTGATTGCGGAAGCGTCTTACCCACCGCAGACAAGGCACCGGCTGCAGCTGCGCATGCATGCAATACCACAGCATCCATCAATACTCTTGCGTCTGCATGTCGCTTCATCATCACCGCAAAAGAAGAAGGAAAAGAGAAAGAAAAAGAAGAATATTAAGAAACATAAAATGAAGAGGAAGCGAAACAATAAAGCATACAATAACTCGGCGCTTCAAGATATGAAAATTCGATCTCTATTTTGAAGGAGCAGCCCTGGTGCATGCAGACGCCAACACGCGCAGGCCACTCCTGCAGAGCACGCCTCCCTGACTCCTGCTAAAAATCTCCCAACCTCACAACTTTGAAAACTATCTTCTTCCTCTGTAGGAAATCTGACTCTATTTTCAGATATATATTCTGAAGATGACGTCTATGTTTACATATGTGGGAAACAGAAGAAGAAAACTTCATCCGTATATATATCTTCACATACATTCAGGAGCTACGTTCACTTGAGCACCAGCACGCACAAGAAGAGATCATCTGGCAGGTCTCTCGTGGGGAGAGACGTCTCTGTAATATCGCATCTGTACACCCTGTTTTGGTGTATGTACACCGTGTGTTGGTGTATGTACACCGTGTGGTGTATATACACCAGGCGAGAATACATGGACACGTGTGAAAAGGAAGGATGAGCTCTTCTCGGAAAATCTGAGTTCCTTTCTAGCGTGAAGGATGAAGAAAAAGAAGAAGACGGCAGCAGCAGCAGCAGGAGGGAAGCTGCGAGAGAGCTGCTGCACCGCTGCACGCGGAGATCAGCGAGGACATGAGGTGAAAAAGAATATGCGGAGACGTAGAAAGACGCAGAGAAAGAAAAAGACATCATATCTCTTCCTCTCTTTCTTTGTCTTTCTTCCTCTCTCTCTCTCTTTCTACATATACGTCATGTTGCTGTTTGAAAGGCGGGGCGTTTTAAGCATGCACGGAAATACCTGCAGCAGGAGTGAGTTTGTTTTTGAGCAGCAAGTCTGCTTCGCAAGAAGATATAAAAAAACAGTTACCTTGCGGATCTCCTGCTGCTCTTCTTCTGCTGTTAAAGAGAAGGTCGCAGCACGCGCCTCCTGACGCCGACGCAGCACGGCCAACTCGCGACGTTCTATTTCTTCTTCATCCGCCTGTGATATTCACCAACACCAATTCACTCCACTTATATATGCATCGCCACATGCAAAGAGAGAAAGTACGAACTATTATACTATATATAGACAGATATACATCTATGTCTGTCTCCCTATATACATTATATCTGTAGTACATCTATACTATATTTATATATATATATATATATACAGATACGACATATCCACATGTACACATGTATATATATATCTATATATATATATATATATTTGATGTATATATACGTGTATTGTATATTCATACATATATACATATATATATATATATATACACGTATGTATATAAATGACATGTATTAGTTTCCTGCTGGTGTTATACCTCGGAGAGCACCTCCTCTGGAACTCCTCCTTCGAGTCCAGCGAGAAGAGCGTCTTCAACAGTCGCTTTGTCTTCTCGCGTCGCTGCAAAACGCGTTGCATCTTTCGGTTTTTTCTTTCGCTGGTGTTGCTTTCTCTTTTCTTCTTCTTCGGAAGCAGCAGCAGCACGTCTTTCTGCTTTCCCGCCTTCCTCTCTTCTTTCTCCGTCTGGCCCTGCATCATCCACCTTCTCCCCCGCATGTGCTGCTGCTGCTACTGCTCTTCCTCCTCCTCCTCCTTCTTCTTCTCTAGCTTCTTTGCTGTTGTTGCTGCTACTGCGTCTCGGCGTTTCCTTCTGCGTCTTCTCCTCTGCTGCCTCCCTCGCAGAGATAGCAGCACCAGAAGCAGCAGCAGCAGCAGCACTGCAACTGCCTTCATCTGTGTGGGGTGTAAAATCTCTTTCCTTGTGCAGCAGCAGCGCTGCTGCTTTTTCCTCGGCATCTCCACCCCCACCACCACCAAGACCACCTGCTGCTGCTGCTGCTGGTTTCTCACTGCCTTTCCGCTGTTCTTCTCCACGTATCTTTGTCGCTGTTTCTTTTGCTTTTTCCCCTTCTTCTTCTTCTTCCTCTTCTGAGGCACTGATATCCGGCGTATCGGGCTCCAAAGCAGCTTTTTGTCTTTTTAAAATCCAACGCAGCTTCTCCTCATATTCTTCCGCTCGCATCCGAAGTCCCTTGATAGCGGCTCCCGCTGCTGCTGTTGAAAAGCCAAGCCCACCCCCCCCCGCCTTCAAAGGTGAAGGTGTTCCTGCTGCTGCAACACTACTCCCTGGTGCAGCTGCTGCAGCAGCAGGAGCACCAGCAACAGTGCTTGTTCCAGCAGTTCCTTCTTCTTCTTCTACTTCCTCCTCCTCTTCCTCTTCTTCATCGTTGCTGCCGCTGCTCGGTGCGTCAGAAGCATGCGTTTCTGCTGCTGCTGCTTCATCTGTTTGTGTATCAGTAGCGGTTTTCTCCTTCTTCTTCTTTTTTTTCTTCGCATCAGCAACAGCAGCAGCGGATTTGCCTTTCTCTGCTGCAGCCAAACCAGCAACTCTGCGTCCTACTGTCTTTCCGACACTGCTGCTGCTGCTCCTATCACACGAAGAAGAGCTGCTGCTTCTCACAGAGGGAAGAGAAGGACCAGCAGCAGCAGCAGCAGCACGCTTCCTCTGGTTCTCTTCTTCCTCAGCAGCAGCCTGCTGCTGCTGCAGCTGCAGCAAATCCGCGCTGCCAAAGCCATCTCGATATTGTCGCACAAGAGCGACCTGATCCCACCGAGGCAGAGTGCGGATTACTGCTTCAGATACCCCATACTGCAGCAGCCTTCTTCGCAATTCCTGCATCGAAAGCTTGCGTAGATCTTCTCCAGTGCCAGCGACTCCTCCTGCCGTTCCTCCCCCTGCAGCAGCAGCTGCTGCTGCGACTGTTCCTGCTCCTCCTGCTGCTGCTGCGACTGTTCCTGCTCCTCCTCCTCCTGCTGCTCCTGCTGCTGCTGCACCACCAGCACAACCGCCTGCAGCAGTTCCTCCTCCTCCTCCTCCTCCTGCAATACCAGCACCAGCAGCAGCACTTCCTCCTCCTGCTGCTGTTCCTCCTGCTGCTGCTCCTCCTCCTCCTGCAGTGAGAGCGCTGGAGAAGGCACCCAGAAGCAGCCTTTCGCGTCGACTGGTGGTGGAAGCAGCAGCAGCTGCTGCTGCAGCAGCAGACGACCCCGACCCCAACGCAGCAGCAGAAAGAAACAGCAAACCTCCTCTTTCTCTGTTGACACGTCTCACCAATGAAACACCTTCCCCTCGACCTCCTGAAGGGTCTCCGAAGCCCGACAGCATGAACTGCGAGCTGCCTTTGTTCTGCAGCACCTCCCTACACTCCCGCGTCAGATGCCAAGGGGTCAGCAGCAGCAACTCCTCAATGAACCTCACCAAATGCCCGTATCTCCGTCCCAAACGAGACGATGTGAACAGAGAAATCAATCCCTGCAACTGCGAGCTCGAAAACTCCAGCTTCCGACTCTCCACTTCTGCTGCTGTTGTTGTGGGGAGAAGCTGCTGTCCTGTTGCGCGCGAGTCAGCAGCAGCAGCAACAACAGCAGAAGCAGATGCAGAAGCAGCTTTGTCTTCGTTGATCATAGTTGTCCTCATCGTCGTCGTGGTCATCGTCGTGGGAATGGAAATAGAGAGTTTTTTCTTCGCAGCAGAAGAAGCAGGTTGATGAGATTGATGATGATGTTGTTGATGAAGCTGTTGATGACTCATTGCGGGGGTGTGCTCACCACCATCTCCCCACAAAGCAGCAGCAGCAGCAACACCAGCACCAACAACCCCAGCACTTTTGCTGTTGCTGCTCGGCCCCCCACAACAACCCGCAGAAGAAGAATGCAAGTGAGAAGATGACACTATCGAAAGAGAAGAAGAAGAAGGGACGCGTGCTGTTCCCGTTGATGTTGATGTTGCTGCAGTAGCAGTAGGAGGAGGAAGGAAATGTCTTTTCCACCTATGAAGGATGCTTCGCATGCGATGCTTCGCATAAAAGAGTTTCTCCTGCACCTTGCGCTCCTCCAATTCGATGAAGTGAGCGACCCCACCGAGACCATCAGCAGTTGTCAACGTCATCACGCCGATCGCTTTCAAACGAAACAACGCTGCATGCGCTGCCTCCAAGCAGCAAATCGTTTCTGGCAACACGAGCTTCCTCAACGCAGATGCACTTAACACGGGAAGACGGTGAGGAGCGATGGGAGATAGCTGCTTCAACATCTGCGTCACTTCCTTCTCCAACACCGGAGGGCAAAAGCGATGCTTCACCAGTTCTTTAATTCTCTTCAACTCACAAACGCTCTTCTCTGCTACATACCTGAGCAGCACATCGACGTTCGCAGGGCAGCAACAACCATCCCCTTCGCATGCCCTGCCCATCATCTTCCCCACATCGGAACGGAGAACACGGAAAACCCCGGTAAGCCCCGAAGAAAAAAGAGGGATATAGAGACAACTACATATCCATATCTGCTCCTCAAGTATCTACACATATAAGTAGAATACACATGGTTATATATATATATATATATATATATATATATCTATGTATATATATGTGAGTGGATCTAGTCACATATACGAGAAGGAGAAATAGGTGAAGAGAGAAACATTGATATATATATATATATATGTATAAGGGGATGATACAGAGAGGAAGAGAAAGGTATAGCAAAGCAAAGATATATGTATATGAAGTAGAAGAAGGGGAAAGAGAGATACCTGAGTGCCCATGCCTTTGCATGCTGTTTTCTCTCTTCAAGATGTTTCTTTGAGTTCGGAGGCTGCACCTCAAGACGCGGCTCACACTGCCCCACGGTGTACACGCAGCAGTTGCTGCTGCTACCCCAGGAAGTGAAACTTTCTTCTTCTTCTGCTGCTCTGCTGCTCTCTCTCTCTCGCGGGAAGAGCAGAGGGCGTAAAAACACCTATTTGCATCCAGCCAAACAACAGCAGCAACAGCAGCAGCAGATGCAGCTGCAAAGCAGCAGCACTGGAACAGCAGCAGCAGATGCCGATGCAAAGCAGCAGCAGCAGATGCAAAGCAGCATATAAACAGCAGTAGCAGCAGCACAGAATGAAGAGGAACAGCAGGTGGAGCAGCAGATGCAGTAGCATCAGCAGCACATGAGGAGCAGGAGCAGGGACAGTAGTAGCAGTAGTAACAGCAGCAGCATGTGAACTGCAACAGCAGCAGCAGTAGACGCTGCAGCAGCACAGCAGCAGTAGCATACGAACAACAGCAGTAGCAGCAGCGTATGAGGCCCCCCCGCAGCAGACGCACACGTATAACAACAGCAAATATGCAGCAGAAGCAGAAACAGCAGCAGCAGCAGGGATTTCCGCAAAAAGAGGAGGCAGCAGGAGGAGCTCTCCATACCCCATCCCGCCTCTGCAGGAAGTGTTTCCCTAGGCGCAGCAGAGCAATAGTAAAAACAGAAAAGCAGCAGCAGCAGCAGGACACGCTCGACAATACTACTTCTTCACTTTCAAAGGTGACGTGGATGATACCCTGCATGCGTCCCGCGCGTGGGTGCGGACGAGGATGAAATCTGTCTCGCGCAGATCGTGGAAGCGGAGTTTCTTCATCTTTTCCTTTCTTTCTTTTGACGAGGGGTAAAAGTGCGGGTAGATGGGAGCTTTAAAAAGAGGACACTCTATCACGGCCTGTCCTTCGTTTCTCTCCAACAGCAAACGAGCGCCGAACAACGAAATGCCTGTCTCTGTCTCGTCTCCCTGCTGCTGCTGCTGCAAACCCCCTGCAGCAGCAGCGCTGCTTCCGCGCGCAAGGCCATCCCTTGCACTCTGCTGCTGCAGCTTCAGCTCCCCGAAAGGCCCGAGGCGTCCCTGGAGTTTCCTCTCTGCCTGCTGCAGCACTTCGAAGCTGCTGCTCACACCCCACAACATCCAACGTACAACATCACTGCTTCATCGAGCACCAGCAACAGCAACAGCAACAGCAGCAGCAGCAATGCACGCGGCCTCAGCGTGGTGATGATGATGCGTGGTGATGATAATGATGATGATGCTCCTCAGTAGACACTGGAAGAGAACTTGCTGCTCTCTGGTCCTCTGGCTTCTTTCCAGGAGGAGACACAAACAAGACGAAACACGTCTACACAGCGACATATAGTGCTTTCTGAGGGGATCGGTAGAAGCTCATGTCTTCCAGTAAGGAGAGACATTCAAAGGGAGTTCAACCAGAGCACCTCCACAAAGCACGCAATGTCTCTCTCGCGCAGAGACATGTGTAAAAATTCCCTATAATATACATCAACATATATATATATATATATATACATAGACACGTATAGGAATACACGTATATCTACACAGAAAGACGTATGTGTGTATATATGTACGGTGTATAGACACTGACCGTCTATATGTATATATACATGCACCCTAGTGAGGGAGAGGAGAAGAAACGTAAGGCTATGAAACGACAGAGAGTATAGATACAACAGAACTTTTGTAAACAGAAACATTCAGTCGCGCGTGTAGCTGCTGCTGCTGCTGTTGTTGCTGCTGCTGCTGCGCATATGCCGTGGGAAGTGGATAGAGCGCATGCAGAGACGTGGTTGCTGCTGCTTCTTCTTCTCGTAAAGCATGCACAGCTAGACATTCTTCTTTTCCACAGTGAGAGAAAGAGAACGAAGGACCAAGCTGCTGCTATACAACGTCGGCGCGTGCTGCTGCGATGGTGCTGCTGCTGGTGTTCTCGTGTCCCGTTGCTGCTGCTGTTGTGTGGGGTGTGTCGTGGACGTGCTGCTGCTGCTGCTGTTGGATCTCTGCAGTTTGCTGTTGCTTCTGTCTGTTTTTCGAGGCTTCTGCCTTCCTTTTGCTTTCTGTGTGGGGTTGAGGGTGGTTCTTCCTTACTTGGCGGCAGCACCGGTGCCCGCAGAAGCAGCAGCAAGAGCAGCAGGAGGGCAATAGTAACGAATGATACGCGCGGCCATTCCAGGATTCTGCAGCAGCAGCGGGTGCTGCTCGATATATTCGAAAACAGCAAGAGGAGCATCATCCCGTAGAGACAGATCTGCTGCTGTTTGAAAGTAGTTCGCTGCATGCTGTGGATGATGATGTCCAACCGACCCCACACTTGCTGCAGCAGCAGCAGCACCAGCTGCGCTCTCTACAATAGGAACTCCACTTCTTCTTTGACCCTCGCGTTGCTGCTGCTGCTGCAGCAACGCTGCACCACCGAGACGATTCTCCTTCACATCCCTGCCTGCTGCTGCTGCTGGGCCTGCTGCTCTTCTTTCTTCCTTTATCTTCTCTCCTCTGGCTGCTGCTGCTGCTGCAGCCTCAGACACCTCAGAGGCTGTCTCCTCCAGGGTATTCACTGCTGCTGATCCCCCGTCTCCCCCACTTCCTGCTGCTGCTGCCAGATGCTGCTGCTGCTGTGCTGCTGCTGCATCCACACGCGCCCTACTCAATACTTCGCTCGGTTCCGGGGGACTAGTGCCCATCAAACAGCAACACCCCACACCACACGGAGACAGGGAGACACGGAGATGATGAGAGAAGCCGAAGAGATCTTCAGGAAGACAAACAGACACAGAGAAACAAAGATGAAAAAGACATATACTCAAATCACTACAGAAACACAGACATATATATATATATATATATATATATATATATATATATGTATGTATAAGTATATACATGTATATATAGAGAGAGAGATACATATGCAGCAGCAGAGAAAAACATTTATCAAGAGAGAGGGAAATAAAGAAGGAGGAGCCACACAGACGCATATACATATATCTCCAGATATATATATAGAGAGAGAGAAGGGAGGGAGAGAAGACATGAGGGGCATGCATGTGTGTGTTTCCAGAGACTGCAGTAAAGATAGATTGGTGGAGATGACTGGCTGCATGCGCGTTCGCAAAGAAACGAAGCAGCAACTCGCAGGAGAAGCCAAGATACAGCTCCCCAACAAACTCGAAGCAATAGCAGCAGCAACAGCAACAGAGCAGCAGCACCAGCAGCAGCAGCAGCAACAGAGCAGCAGCAGCAGAACAGCACCGGCAGCAGCAGCAGGACAGCATCAGCAGCAGCAGTGTCTTACAAGACAATCCACGGGCCGCGTTCAGGAAGAAGAGGAGCAGCAGCAGCAGCTTTTTTCTTCCACTTTCTCTCATGAGTGACATGTGGGGAAAAAACAGATTTCTCTCTTTGCTGCTGCTGCTGCTGCAGCAAACCACAGCGAAAGTCAGGACGATGAAAGCGCAGCATCGCCAGGCGTCCCGTGATGCCCGCTACAGGGAAAGTGCCTTGCAATTCGAAAGCTATTTTTGTATGGAGAAGGGGCTGCCCTCCTGCGAAAACAAAACAAAGAACAAACTATGCTTCTTCTCTATCTCTGTCGATCTTGTCTCTGTCTCCTCTCTCTCTTGATCTACGCAGCTGCTTGACGTGGACGACGCGAAAAGAAATACCGCAGTCTCTGCAAGGGATGGTGAAGACGCGTCGCAACAAACCTCAAAAAAGAAAACATATACATATCTGCAAATAGACACATGTAATAACTCTATGTGTTTCTCTCTATTCATGTCTTTCTCTGGACAAAACTCTATATATACATAACATACGTACATGTCTCTAACTACATATACATACACATATATATATATATATATATATATATATAGGTTTCTCTGTATATCTACATATAGATATACCTCTGTGTGTATACTTTTCTGGATGTCGGTCTGTGTGTCTCTCTCTCTCTATGGAAGGCGAGAGGTGTCTATACTCGCGAATACGTCTGAGAAAGTCTGTCTTTGTCTTTTTCGTCTTTGGTGATTCTCTTCAAACACGGAGCAGCAAAAGTGGTTTTTCACCCTGAGTCTGCGTTAAAAAAAGTAGACGAAAAGAAAAAAAGTTTCTTGCTGCTGCTGTTGAAAAGAAGAAGAGAAGCAGCTGCAGAGATGCCTGTCTCTATGGAAACGTGTGGGACGTCCCGAGCAGCAATGCCTCCCCACACACGTAGGCAGTGGAAGACAACGCATGCAGAGAACGCATGCAGGGGATGCATGCACAGGATGCATCTAGAGAGCGCATGCAGAGAATGCATGCAGAGAACGCGTGCAGAGAGCGCATGCAGAGGATGCATGCCGAGGATGCATGCAGAGAGCGCATGCAATAAAACTGCCGAGATGTAGACACGGAAAAAAGACAGAGACGGGCCCGCTGCTGCAGCAAAGAAGTGCATGCAAGCAGGCTTTTTCGCTTGGAAGAGAGCCTGCTGTTTGGCTGCTGCAGATCTACTTGTGCTGCTGTTTCGAAGCAGAAGATGAAACGAAGAAGACTCCCGCAGGAGAAGACGCAGCGACACCCCCCCTCTCTTTCTTCCTCCTTCACCGACCAATCAAACACATTTACTTTTTTTGACTGTTTCACCTGACACAAACCCCACACCTGCGCGCTGCACAAGAAGAGGAGACATCACCACCAGAGACACCTGGAAAAAGGTGCAGACAGAGAAATTCAGATGAAAAGAGAAAGAAATGCGGAAAGAGAAAGAGCCAAGGGGACAACACAGAGAAAGACACAGAAACCAAAAGATAAATGATAGACAGAAAGACAAAAATATATATATAGAGAGAGAGAGAGAGAAGAGAGATATAATGCCAGGAGAGGTGTGATATGGTTGTCTGAAAAAGAAAAACGATCTACCTCGAACTCCAGGTTCTTTTGTGCGGGTGTGTATGCTTCGTGTTTGCTGGAAGGCATCGAAGGAGGTATCCAGACGCAGCAGCAAACCGCCTTTCTTCTCCTTCAAAGAAAATTCGCTGAGCGTCACTGCGAACTCCTGGAGCGGACTGCGGGTTTTCAAACACCTGCTCTCTTGCTGTGCGCAGAAAGCAACAGAAAAAAAGACAGACAGCAGCAGGCATGCAGAAAAGAAGAAGGGAAAAGACACCGAAAAAGCAATCCAAAAAGAGAAAACGAAAGCAACAACAGCAGCAGTCATATTAGCAGCAGCACTACTCACAGCAGCAGCAGCAGCTTTACTGCAGCAGCAGCAACACTGGCACTGACTGCATTTCGTATAGCAGCAGCACCAAGAGCAACAGCAGCAGCATCAACTTACTGCAGCAATAGGAGCATCGACATCCAAGAAGAAGAGAGAAAAGGCCAGCAAAGGAACAGAATCAGGTGGAGGGAATGAGGGAGAATTGCAGCAGCAGAAGCACCAAGAGTTCAACACTGAAGAGCAATATAGAGCAACAGCGGAAAAAAAAAAAGCAGAAGAAAGGAAAAAGGCCTGGCAGACTTCAAAACGAGGAGGAGAAGCAGCAGCAGCAGCAGGAAAGGAAAAAAGTAGAGGGAAGAGAAGAAAGAAGCAGCAGAAAAAAGAAGCAGCATTCTTGACCTCTGCGGCAGCCATCGCATGCAGTTCGAGCGCAGTCTTTCCTTGCTTGACTAGTTCAATGCGTCGCTGCTTATCGAGCTTCAACACTTCCTGAAGAAAGCAGCAGTAGTCACGCAGCACCAAAGGGACAGACATCTTCCAGAGTACAGCTGCAGCAGTCAAGCAGAAGCGAAGGAGCTGCTACTGCTGCAGCAGCACGCAGCAACAAACCGCCTCAGCACCAACATCAGCTCTTGCTGCCAACAAAAAGCATCGACAAAAAGCTGTCTACTGCGGAGATGGAGGAGACGAGGTGAAGGAGATTCATCGCTACATGACCTTTTGAACAAGAAGAATATGCATGCGCACAACCCCACCTGCGACAGTCTGGGCCATGACTCCCTATACATATACACCTCCCTGTTTGTGTGCATGTTGATATTGATATGATAGGGATGAATGCAGACAGGCGTTTCTACCAACGCGTAGACGGGTTTTCGCGGGTTTTTGGAGGAAAACATCCTGCTGTTGCTATTTGAGTGAATCTACTGTCCTTCTGTTCCTGACCTTTTTCGCATCCTGAGCTCTTGTTATTCATCGTCCTCCTTCTGAGGTGCCTTCCTCCCCTGCCGCCTCTGCTGCTCCGTGACAGTTACCCTCGCTCTTGCTGTTGCTGCTATTGCTCTTCTGCTGCTGCTATTGCTCTTCTGCTGCTGCTATTGCTCTTCTGCTGCTATTGCTCTTCTGCTGCTGCTATTGCTCTTCTGCTGCTGCTATTGCTCTTGCTGCTGCTATTGCTCTTCTGCTGCTGCTATTGCTCTTCTGTTGCTGCTATTGCTCTTCTGTTGCTGCTACTGCTCTTGCTGCTGCAATTCTTGCTGCTGCTGCTGCTGTTGCTGTTGCTGCTGCTGCTGCTGCATGCAAGTTCACCTGCTTGGCCTTTCTTCTGAGACGCAAGGCCGCCGTGCGGGAGACGCCTGCGAGCGCTGCATCGGAGGCGAAGAATGCTCCAGCAGAAGTAGCAGCAGCAGCAGCACCTCCTGCTGCTGTTGCTGCATCTCGTGTTGCTGGAGCACCTGCTGCTGCTTCAGACGCAGCAGCCTGCTGTCGCTGTGGATCGCCTGTTGCCTCCGGTGCTTCTTCTTCTTCCTAACCCACACAGCAGCAGCAGCACCAGCAGAAGTCAAAAATCAAACTTCCCTCGCATGCACTGCAGGACATCGAGCAGCAGACCTTCTCGAACCGCTCTAGACGACTATATATATATATATATACATATATATACTGGCTACGTATTTGAACAGATCTATAATAAGGCGTATATACGTAAAGTATGACCAGTCATCTCTGGATAACGATGCATTTGTAGAGAGGCCAATAGAACTTTGAAGGAAAGCCGGAGAGAGGAAAACATGCATGGTTACTGCTGAAGCTGTTCCCGTGTGACTGGCTGGCTGCTCTTGGCTTCTACGCGCAGAAGAGAATAGCAGCAGGACATGCAAAAATCTGTAGACATCACTCCCAGGAGTTTCGGGTGTACGTACACTCCAAGGTGGAAACATCATCTTACACCCGACGGTGAAACGTCTCTTGTGAGGCCATCCAAACCAAGGATACATACAGGATGTCGTGTCTATGCACCAGAGACATCGTGGGGTGTCTGTACACCTAAAAAAAAGTTTGAAGTGCCTCTACTCCTGAAGAAGTTTGAGGTGTCCTGCACACCCGACGGTGTTTGAACTGTCTGTACACCTGTGGGTCTGTAAACCCGTGGGTCTGTAAACCCGAGGGGTTTTTAAGTGTTTGTACACCCGAGGGGTTTTTAAGTGTTTGTACACCCGAGGGGTTTTTAAGTGTTTGTACACCCGAGGGGTTTTTAAGTGTTTGTACACCCGAGGGGTTTTTAAGTGTTTGTACACCCGAGGGGTTTTTAAGTGTTTGTACACCCGAGGGGTTTTTAAGTGTTTGTACACCCGAGGGGTTTTTAAGTGTTTGTACACCCGAGGGGTTTTTAAGTGTTTGTACACCCGAGGGGTTTTTAAGTGTTTGTACACCCGAGGGGTTTTTAAGTGTTTGTACACCCGAGGGGTTTTCAGGTGTCTGTACATTCGAACGTCCTTCAGATGTCTGTACACCCGAAGGTTTTTCAGGTGTCTGTACACC
Source organism: Onychomys arenicola (assembly GCA_949786405.1). Lineage (NCBI taxonomy): Eukaryota > Metazoa > Chordata > Mammalia > Rodentia > Cricetidae > Onychomys > Onychomys arenicola. The sequence goes on from CATKUM010000449.1 coordinate 32,984, forward strand.
CGAAAGCGTGTGTGGTGTGCGTGATGTAAAGAACTTACAAGAAGCAGTTTCCGGTCCTTGCCTTCGGCAGCAGCGTTCAAGTGGAAGTGCAGGTCATCGGATAAATCGAAGAAGAAGCAACTGAGGATGCGTGTGACACGAGCAGAAAAGGCACTCGCTGCTGCTGCATTCTTTGCAAGGTAAAGGTAGGCGTCTACAGCATTTCCATATACTCGCCAGAGACCTGCTGCATGCAGAACTTCGCCTCGCATGCTGCAGCTCGAGCTCATCCGTCTCTCCACCAGAGACAAAAACAGCTGCTGCGATCGGTCTGCCTGCTGCTCAGCCCACCGACGCTGCTGCTGCTGCTGCAGTTGCGACCACCACTGCCCCTGCTGCTGCTGCTGCGAGCGGTCAGGCACTTCTGGCCGCCGTCTGCTCAACCTCCACGCTGTAACAGCATCTCCTCGCTCAACTTTTTCTTCTGTCTGTGCTGCTGCTGCTGTAGTTGCTGCTTTCCCTTCCACTACTACTGCTGCTGCTGCTGCTGGGGCTGTCTTTCTTGCTGCCGCTGCTGTTGGGGGTCCTGCTGCTGGTTGGTGAATGGAAGCAGCTGCAGCTGCTGCTGCTTTGATAGCAGAGTCAGTTCTCTTAAACGCTTTTCCTGCTGTATTCGCATCTGATGTTTGTTCTTCCACTTCTTTTCCCTCTGCCTCCCGTTCTTCTTCTTCTGTTTCACTTTCTTCTTC